>JAATLQ010028218.1:0-29967 GCA_013421005.1 Heliconius erato x Heliconius himera | reverse complement strand
GTGTGACTGCAAAACCGACCGGTTGTGGGTTCGATCCCCACTCGAGGAGATGAAATATTTACTTAAATTTATATTTCCATTTCTTCGCTCTGGTGTCGAGGTTAAGCGCGGCGTTGAGTTCTGCCACTCAACACGCAATGCCTCCAGAATTCGGCAGAAAGTGGGGAACGGAGTGTCTTAACACAAGGTTCCCTCTGCCTACCCTGCTGTGTGCGGGATACAGCGTGAAGCTAATTTAACATAGACTGATAAACATATCATCCTTTGAGTCGCGCAGTCGGGTAAAAAGAGATTTATATTTATTTTTTACAATATAGGATATTAAAAATAATTTGTAACACGGTTATTTTATTGTAAGATAGAAAAAAAATAACAATGTTTTTCACTCTAACACCGATTTCCACTAGGAATTTAGATGTATGATACGCTTGGCGTGCTTAGTGTTTCAAACATAAATCTGTAATGAAATTTACAGCCTTAAGTCCAGAAAGCACCCCTCCGGGTTTTTTACTAACTTTCCTACTTATTCCTAATTTATCACGTGCGGTGAAGGAGAACTTTGCAAGGAAACGTGCAGGTTGAAACTTATACAATGTTATTTGGCTATTCTCGAAGGAATATCGTGATTTATAACTTTTCTTTAACAAACGATAAACGCTATATTTATACAGAAATTAAACAATATGTTTGCTTGCTCTTTAAAAATATTGTTAACATGATAAATGATATGAGGGTTGCGAATAGTTATATAATATAGAAATCTTTACTGTTATATCCAACACTTCAGAGAGGGTGAGATACTGTCAGTATCTCACCCTCTGGAGTGTTAGGTAGAAAGTTCACAACCTTTCTAGGAATATATCTGTTTTCCTTAGCAAGGATGTGAGGCTTATCAAACTGGATGTATTGATTCGGTCTATCCGCTGCATATTCATACACAGCTGACTTCGATACAAGTTCATTCATTCAGGAGTTGTGTTCCTTCACCCTACACCGATGCTTCTCTTTGTTTGACAGATGCATGATAAGCCACAGTCATTCAATCTATTTTGTATATATCTGCACAAAAAATTATAATACTATATATATGTAAAAATTATACGCGATTAATCCGACTAAGAAAGATTAGGATAAGCGGAGGGAATCTGGGTGGAGGGAAGACACCCCGTTTCCCACTTTCCGCCGAATTTTGAAGGCACTGCTTGCTATATTGAGTGGCTGAAGTGAACACCGCGCTTTGCCTCAACACAGAGAAGAAATGGAAATATAAATTTATATAAATATTTCATTTACTCGCGTGGGGATCAAACCCACAGACAGTCGCGTTTACAGTCACACTTTGTGCTCCTGTGCCACGACTGACCTCACACTCGTATTATATAAAAAAAAAACGTTGAATAATTTATTCAACACAATATAATCGTATATTAAAAACTCAAACTTAACCGCAGTCCAGTGGGCGTGTGTACACAAGTGTTCATAATTGCTCTATTTATAGACAGTCCAAACTGATCGAAGTTCACGTGGCGGTGGCGGCGTATGCTTAAAGCAAAAGTTCTGACACAAGCTTTGATAAATCACGTAATATTGCATAAGTTTTATTTATTTTTCCCACATGTAACTGTAAGATGTATACTTAGTAGCTAACTTTTCCCTTACTGAGTAACAACGGTCGGGTGTCCCGTGGCGTAGAAGATCGATATTTGGCATTGTAGGTTTTTTTGAAATGTGTAGGAGAGCACTGAGAGGCTTTCTCGAAATTCCTACGAGAATGGGCAAAAACGAGATTTTACGTTTTATACTCCCGGAAAATGAAGTCCAGACCACCAGTAGGTTCACTATCTAATTTCTAGAACCTATTATATAAAATTATTTATCATATAGGCACATATGTATACATTTTATTTTATTTATAAAGTATATTTTATCCTGTAGTAAACTGAAACAATGTTTCATATTGCCTCTTGCTAGTTAAAAGCGAAGTGGTTATTATGTAAAGATTATAAAGTATTAATATCAGAGGGCCTATGGATACTTACTTGTAGGTGAATTAATAATCACTAATTGCGGGTGAATTATTTTTCTTACTATACTTACTTACTATACTGAATTTTTTATCTAATTTTTAGGGTTCCGTACCTCAAAAGGTAAAAATAGAACCCTTTAACTTTGTTATTCGTCTGTCTGTCTGTCCATTCATCACAAGACTATTTATCTCAAGATCTCGTGGATAAGTCAAGCTTAAATTAATATCAAACATTTAGCACAGTAAAATCTAT
The DNA here is from genome assembly GCA_013421005.1 of Heliconius erato x Heliconius himera. Lineage (NCBI taxonomy): Eukaryota > Metazoa > Arthropoda > Insecta > Lepidoptera > Nymphalidae > Heliconius > Heliconius erato x Heliconius himera. The sequence continues at coordinate 27,688 of JAATLQ010028218.1, read as the reverse complement.
CTTTTTTGTCAATCCAATCTAAATTATACGAGCATTTTCATGTAATTCGCCACGTAATTAAAACCTATATGGTAATTCCCGTGGACCTACAATTACGAATGGTGACTGAAAGGATTGCATACACTATTGGGTCTGGAATGTAAAGAAATAGAAATGGTATGATTTAATAGATTCAGGTACATCCTTCCCCTTCCTGAAAATTATGTCGGTAATAGTAATCTGAGAGCTGAGTTATTAGAGATTTGATAAAAGTGAGGCTAATGCACGATTTATCCATTTCCATAGCGTGGCGTCGTCGTAGTCGTTAGACCTAAAAGATTATTATCTACTGAGGAAGCAAGAGTCGTACAAAGTAGGAAACAAATTGAAAAGCATTTAAAACGAATGGAAACGAATAAAATGAGTGAAGCAAAAAATGCATAAATCACTCGACAAGGTGTCAATATCAATCAGCTGTCACATCTGTCATTTAAAATATGATTGATTTTAATCGGTTAAAAATGGATCTCTCTTTAGTTTTTCCAGTAAATTAATTGATATTTTCTTTATTTATACTGTAATTATATGCACTATTAATTGCGTTAAAATAATTTCACTTAATTAAAATGAACAAATATTTTCTTTTCGTAGTACTGTAATGGATTATTTATATCAATTAAGGATCTAAAACAATTTTTTTCATTTTTCTCCGCTTCCAGCATTCTAAAATTTAAAATATTTTTTTTTTACACCTTTCTCATCTCTTTACATTTTTAATTTTTTTTTATTAAATAAGTGCTCTTTGCATTTGATGAAAATTTATAGCTATTTCATAAAAATGATAATTTAAAATTATTTCCTAATAAACTTATATTTGTAATTTATTTCATAATTTTTTTTTGACCTACTGTCTTGAAATGGATACGTAATAAATTAAAAATTAAATCAATATAAATCAGCTTCACGCTGTAACCCCCAAACAGCAGGGTAGGCAGAGGGAACCTCGTATTAAATCCTAACTCCCTTCCCCACTTTCCGCCGAGTTCTGGAGCCATTGCGTGTTGAATGGCGGAACTCAACATCGAACCCACAATCAGTCGATTTTACAGTCACACTTTGTGCCCCTATGCAACGACTGGCCTCGTACGTATTGGATACGTAATACTAATACATAATATGAAATATATGTATATTAATAGTGTTTTCAATCTAACTTTTACTAGGGTACGACTAATAATTTATTAGAATACTTTAACAGTTATCTAATATAGCTAACTGATTACATACATACGACAGCATTCGTAGAAGTTGTACGTTGGGATTTGCGTCATACTAACTATTAACTTCGTCACTGGTGGCGTTGAGGCGGGAGTCCTGACGCTTGAACTTTGAAATTGTTCAGTACAATATATTTAAATTAACTGAATACATTTGAATTTATATTAGGCGACATATGCAGCTTCTTTATCTGTCACATTTTGTGGTAGATTGAAAAGAATTAGTGATTATTTATTTTGCCCTTTGTTTAATATATAGCTGAATGTCAATAAATACCTGTAGGTAGATATTGAAAATATTCCAAAGAGCTAAATTTGAAATAGATAACTTTTGCAATTCATATTTAAATAATACTTCATATTATATTCAACTACTTCACTCGGGTGTATGATTTATATTTAATTATTTTCAGAGCGAAAAGGCGTTGAGTTCCGCCACTCGATGTCTCAAAAACTGAGTAGAAACCTAGTTTTAGGACACTGTTGTTTGTAGTAGCACTGGGTTCCTTTTGCTTACCCTGCTTTGCATTAAATACGGAGAAACTGTATTACGTCTGTATTATTTGTGTAGGTATATGATAATTTGTATAAATAAAAAAAATGTAAATAAAAAAAACACTTACTTAAGCTTATATCCAAATTAGTTATTTAACTATGGAGAACAACAGTTTTATTTATTTCTTTGCCTAGCCTATGTATTTATTTATATTTTAAAACCTTTAATGGAATTATATTATTTTAAAAGATAAGCCTTTTTCAGTCTAAATCATTGATATACCTGCAAAAGTTATATAAAATCTTATTGTACACCAACAGTTCGAGTTCGTGGACATGCACTACGGCACGGACGGCGGCGACGAGACCAATCCGGCGCTACTGCGGCACTATCTCGATGAAATACGTTGTTGCAACGTCACTTCGAAAGCTGGATATTTTCTGGTATTGCCTGTTATTGTATTTTCTATTTTGAATTAGCCAATATAGATTGGTACCTGGCTTGTGTTTTGTAGTATATTTTTTTAGTTTTACTTGTATTTGTGCTCATATTTTATAAGAAATATATTTTTATGTTATATATACCGTACATTTCATATGTTGGAATTCCTGTAAAAATATAACTCCGACTAGTTTTACGACGAACTCAAAAATAATTATATGTACTATTGTATCTCATTTAGGAAATATGTGTAGCACGAGAGATAAAAAATAGTTTGAAATGAATAAACATATTTAGAACCCACAGATATCGTATCCCCACTCGAGAAGATGAAATGTTTACTTAAATTTATATTTCCATTTCTTCGCTCTGGTGTCGAAGCAAAGCACGGCGTTGAGTTCTGCCACTCAACACGCATTGCCTCCAGAATTCGGCAGTAAGTGGGGAACGGAGTGTCTTAACACTAGGTTCCCTCTGCCTACCCTGCTGTATGCGGTATACAGCGTGAAGCTGATTTGATTTTAGATATCGTATTTTAACATTAAAGTTTCAACGGCGTTATATTGAATCAATAGATTATAATTTGTTTATATTACAAAACAGTTATGCTTCTCATTAAAAATAATTATGGATCTTTTTCACAAATAAAATTGAAAAAAAGGTCAATTATTGAAATTGTATATCCAATTACAATACAATTGGGTCGATTACATAATAAGTATACCTAGTCTTTGTTTTGAGTTTGATCGTTTGCTCATTAAAAATCCCTACGCTTTGTTTAATTTTGTTGTATAATAAACTGAAATTGTTTCGCAATTATTTCCCTTTCAAAGTAATACAAATAAAATTTGCTTATTTCGTTTGGATGTATTTAAAAATTTAAAGTTACATCTGTACATAATTAATTTGAAAAGAAGAGCATGTCTTTAGGCCATTCTGGTGTGAAAAATTAGATTTAAATTATTTTAGTTTCCGCTCTTTCTCTTCTAAATTAAAGTGTTCCGGTGAGTTCCACTATTTAACATACAATATCTCAAATTGGGGCGTTCAAAACGGAGTGTTTCGACATTAGATTGTCTCTGTCCGACTATGTGGAAAAAAGTCGAAAATGAAGAGAAAGTTCTTGTATTACATTAAACGTATATGATCAATATTTTAAATTTACTATAAATATAATATACCAATTTTATCTCCATATATTCACGTTTATACATTTGTACCTAAATATACGCAATATATAATTTGTGATTTATTTTCCGATCGTTGAAGAAGTTGTAGCGGCAGAGCGTACCTGGTAGGTATTTCTGTCTAATTCTGGAGACATTGGGTGTTTAATCTAACAATAGATTATTTGTCGATAAGCCATAGATTAAATAAAATAAATTTAATTTTTATTTAGTGTTTCATTGGCGGCGAGGCGTCCAGCTATCAGCCGGTGTTACCCTTCAAGATCAATGCGGACACATTTGAAATGCTGGTTAAATCAGATTCAGCCCAAACGAAGCTCATACGTACATGTTACAAGCTGAACAGCGATGGCACCTATCACTTGGATGGCGAACAGAAGTGGTATGTATGTGATTGGATTTGTTTTTATATGAAAAGTATCTATATACTTATTTATACCAGTTATACAGACACAACCTGGTTCCACAGACCTGGTCGATTTTCAGAAAGCGCGGGTTCGGGTCCCGTTACGTTAAAATTTTTATACGCTTTCTAAATAAGTATTTTTCTTTCCTAAGTGTGAAATAACACTTTAAAAATGTTAAAAATAAGTATCTATATTATATAAAATTATAGTGTAATAATTCATAAATTTCCATTTCATTATGCGCTCTTCAACACTAACTGTTCAAATTTGAAGTTTAAAAAAGATTATTCTTTCTTAATTATGCAGAAGTTAAACTGACTCATTTTAAATCATTGCCCAAAATTATGAAATAAATGTTTACTAACCAAATTTTCAAAAAATATATATAAATATTTCATAGTTTTATTGAATTATGTAAATTCAAACCATGTGGTGGAAAGTTCTAAATACATATATTGTTAGTTAATGAACGCGTTAATTATACAAATGAATTCGAGCACAGCTTTACATTTTGATTAGATTGTGTGATATTCTAACGGCAATTCTAATTAATGTTTCAATGCACTAAATCTGATTAAGTACGATAGAAAATGTATATAAAATTAAATTACATTTATATGTAGTTACTTTGAAACATATTTCTTATTTTCAGCTATTTTTCAGAAAAGTCATTTGTTGACCATTTAGTTCCCTAAAGATGTCTAGTACTTACATACATTTTAAAAATATTGTATTTATGGCACCTAAAACTGACATTTGCGTAATTATATTGGGAAAATCGGTCTTATGTTCGAAATTGGAATAACTAAAAGTTGTGTGTATGGCACATGACAAACCAAAAGTGGTTACTTTTACCGCAGGCAATTTATTTACGTCAAAATTATTAACCTGATGTATATATTACATAGCCTTCTTCGATAAATAGACTATCCAACTCAAAATGATTTTTCTATTCATATACCAATGGTTCTTGAGATTAGCACGTCCAACCATACTTACTCTCTTGCTTTATAATATGAAGTAAAGTAGTGACCTATAGTGGTGTATATTTTTAAAATATTACCCTCAAACGGCACTTGAACCATGTGACATCCACATCGTAATTTCTTTATTCATAAAATAAACAAGCAAATAGAATTTTCTTAAGGTTAAATTAGATGACTTGTCAATGTCAAAAAAATTCCTTACTATATCTATTACTGTCAAATTATTTATACTTTCCGTAGCAGCAATTCTAATTCCAGAGGGCCGCTATTTGTCACTGTAATTAAGGAAAGTGATATAAATCGTGGGATATGAAGAGCATTCTTTTGTTCTGTATTACGTTTTATTTCCGAAAGTGCTTGACTTGATATACAAACCACAACAAAATGTTTTATTTTGCCATATTTACAGGCCAAAATAAAAGCTAAATAAAATTGAAATGATACCTTCTGTACCTACCTCTATATTTTTCTTCATTCTTGAAGTATATATAGATAGATCTAAATCGAAATCCAGCAGATTAAATGTAACACTTTAAAGTTATTTATACATCAAACCGACATTTTTATATATAAATATTGTTTCACATACGAGCTTAACATTTTCTTTAGCTGGTAGAAAGAAAACCGACAAAATCCAAGGGAAGGCAAGATTACCTGCATAATTCAATATGTTCTGACCCGTACCTCGCCTTAATGCTTATGTAGGTACGTAAAAGGTTATCACGAATTGGATCAAAAACTATTTGGGACCCAACGACGCGACCTAAAATATATCATTTCATATTTGATATTTATCTTTTTCATATTTTTAGGTTCGATCATTCGGAATTATAAAATAATTGCATTTGTGTTAGGGTCTTTTTTTCGATTTTTTTAACCGTCTGTCGTTAAAATAGTGTACTGGTGGAAGAGGTCATAATATGTATAGACATAAATATGTAAAAGCGATGGTTATGGGTTCATCCCCTATTTGGGGAAGTGAACTACTTTGTGTGCTCACACTATGTACAGAAAGCGGGGCGTAAAGTTCCGCCACTCAACACGCAACGTATTGACATTAGGTTTTCTAGACATAGAGTTGAAAATAAAAATATCTTTATACAATTGCAGTCATTACAGCAATACTAACATAGAAATTCTATTCAAAAGATACGATAAAATTAAAAATGATAGTTTCTTGTTTACTTTTAACCAGGTACAGTGATTTACTGGAACGGGACGAACAGCGGAAGCGGCTATCGACGGTTCAGAAAGTTTTCAATACGTTGGCTCTTGAAGCGCTGGAAGGCGGCGCGAGCGTCGGAGAATTGTTACGAAGCCCTGTGGAAATACAATGTGAAACTGCACTTGGTAAGTCATTATATAATAATACTATATTTTCTAACACTAAATAACATTCTAACTTGAAAGTAAATTGAAAATAAATTTATCGTAATTATTTTTTGTCATTTGAATGTCATCGTACGTTATGCCCTATCAAAATTTCAAACGATGGCTAATAAAGTTTTGTCAGCGAAAGAATTAAAATCCAAAATTTGAGCCAATTCAATAAAACTATTATTTTGCAGCAATTTTGTCATACAAAAATATTTTATATTTATTTAGCTAACAAATTGTATTATTGAACCGATGAAAATAAAACAAATACTAAATCTTAAAGGAAGTTTACTAAAATACATTAGTAAAAACTGCATTTAAATCAAAGTGGTTTCTGAGATTAGCTGTTATATAGACAAACTGACAAAAATTTCCAAAAAAAATATTTTGATTTCTTTACATTGACGAGTGCCCATTAATAGTATTTCTTATGTATCTTAAAAAATATATATTGATATGTATATATAGCTAAAATTAGTTAATACATTTCTTAATATAAAAATAATGTATGCTGAAATTTTTATGAAATTTTGTTTCGAAACGTAATGTAATGTAATTGAAGAAAATATATATATTAAAATTTATAAATTTACCGAAATGAAATTAAAATAAACTGACTTTTAAAATATCAAACTTACTATACACATCCACTTCGCCAAAACATATTTTTGACTTTGAAAAAAATAAAACTGTGACGATTGAACGAAAATTAGAGAAAAAGTTAATAATAAAGGAATTCTCAGCGTGTTTTAATCATAAAAAATAGTCCAATCGTTAACCCAATTTGCCGGAAACGACTTCGCCTGCATTGAAATATCGCTACGCTCTTTGCGTCACTTGTTGATTGGCTAGAATAAAACAAAAATAAACTTGCACTTTACCTACAGCTGTCTCTACCAATGTTTTATCGACAGATTAATTTTTGTGTACCTATATTTTCCATTTTTTTTTATTTATTTTTATTTTTTTGAATTTTATTGTATTCTGCATGAAGCTAGACAGAGGGAGCCTAGTGTTAAGATACTCCGCTCCCAGCTTTTCGCCGAATTATGTAAGCATTGCGCGTTGATTGGGAGATCTTGACGCCGCGCTTTGTCTCGACACCAGAGTGAAAAAATTAAAATATGGAATTGAATTTTCTCGAGAGGAAATCGAACTCAGCACCTGTCGTGTTTATTTAGTTTATTAAATTTAATATTTGATGCTACCTTGATGCAGCGGCACAGTGCATCGTCTCACTGCAAGCCACAGTTGAGGATCATTTCCCAACTTGGGGGAGTATTAACTCCCCCAAATTGGGATTTTTTTTTACTGTTTGTTTTTATAGGTAGCGGCAATTTTGATTGATATTTTAATATTTTTTATTAAAAACAAGCTATGGCCGAAGTTTTATTTGTGTGAACGTAAGAAATAGATACGAACCGATACATTAAGTAGTGCACGAATTATGCCTAATCAATATATTAAAAATTGAAGCTGATTAGATACAGTTAAATCTACAAGGCAAATTTAAAAAATCCAATACATGCAATACCGTTTTGAAAATAAATTATATCTTATGGGATACACCAACACAGCATTCACAGGAATAATAATAATAATATTTTGAAATATGCTTGATAGTTGATTTATATAATTTGGAATATCATTTGGACAGCTACCCGCGTTCTTCGTTCATTTGATACAATATAAATGAAACGCCATACTTTCTGACGTCGAGGTGTTCCATTTGAAATAATCTGAAAGGTGAACTTCTACAGCACTCGTAGGTATCACGGGATGCAATATTGTGTTCAGATGTGGAGGATTTCTCAAGCGTGAATTTATCTAAACTTAGTTTTAAAACGTTAAATCGATAGAATGAAATATGTTCTACAATATAAATTGCTATCTTATAGTATAAAATAGAGTAATATATTTGAATTTACTTTTTTGTGGTCAAATTATATTTGAAAAATATTTTTTACAAAAAATTGTATGTATCAGGCCGGTCGTGGCTCAGGAGCACAAAGTGTGACTGTGAACGCGACAGGTTGTAGGTTCTAATCCCATTCGAAGAAATGAAATATTTCATATTTCCAGTTTGTTCGCTCTGGTGTCGAGACAAAGCGCGGCGTTGAGTATTACCCCTCAACACGCAATGCTTCCAGAATTCGGAAAATGTGGGAAGGAACATCTAAACACTAGAGTCCCTCTGCTGTATGTGACAATAAAAAAATCTTATTGTATAAAGCATTCTACATTGTACATTGTATAAAGCAAAGTCACTTAGACACTACGTATTTATGCTTAGATATAAGTATATTTATAGAACGTGGTTATTATAATAAGGAATATATAACGTGTATTAAAACAAAATTTATTTGTTACAGAGTTATTAAAAAATGGAAAACATCCAAAAGGTCTTATTGCCGTGTTACGAGACATTCCAGATTTGGAGCCAGATGATTCCAAACTAACAGTATTAGCACACCAAAGATTAAAAAGATTACAAAAAAAATTTGAGGATCTTTTACCGGAAACACATGTTATACGGCTAGAGTAAGTACCTAACCCAGAACCCACTGTAAAATGTTTTTTTTTTAAATGTATAACATTTTTAAACCCACTGTTTCAAATATTTTGCAGTAGTTTGTGGTGACTAGGTAGACCTATCCTTCGATTGGTTTTTTACATATTTTTATACCGTTTTTAAATATCGTGGCGCAGTGGGATAGTGTTCTTAAATACGATGCTTGTAGATTCAATCTCCACAACTGACACCTAGTGTCAAGGCACTACGTCGCCGATCAAGACCCTAGTAAAGCCTGAATATAAAGAAATAAAATGAACAATAAGTAGCAACACAAACATATCTGAATAAAATAATATATTTGTAAACTCATATTTCTGTGCTTCGATATTTTCAATATTTTTCAATAAACAAGAATCAAAACAATCGTATAAAAATAAGCTTTCTTTATTCATACTACACAATAAGAGAAGCTCGTGCAATAATTCAATATTGTCGGTGTAATTACCGTTATCCTGCACCTACAATATCCCTTATACGATGAACTTCATTTCGTAATGTTATCATAAAATTATACTATAAGACTCATTGAAATATTTTTACAAACATGGACAAGCGGTTTTACATACCATTTATCTTATTTTTTTTCTTTATTCATAAGTATAACGTTATACTCAAAAATTTCAGGGCAGCCAAATATTTAATTAATGATTTTTTTTAAACCAGTCAAATGCGAGTCGGATTTGTTCACCCAGAGGTCCGTACTAATTTCAGGGTTATAGGTCAACGGGAAGTACAACTTATAAAAGTTGAGAAACTTAAGTTAATAAATTAAGTTTGTTTTATGTTTTTTCTATGAAATACCATGAAGTTTTCACTTTTCAGATTTATATTCTTTATTCGTATTTTAAATTCTCACTACAAAATTATAGGATTTCATTATGTGGCAAATTTCATACAAAATGGAGTAAAAACAATGCATAAGTACTCGTATCTTCTGATTGCGTTGACTAAGACTTAATTTTTTTTGTGCTTCAGAGAACCGTAGACCTAAGTATTTGATATTAATGTCAGCTTGAAACCTCCACGCCTTCTTGAGATAAATGATCTTGATAGACGAACAACAAAATGATTCTAATAAGGGTTCCGTATTTTTCCTTTTAAGGTACGGAACCCTACCTTCTAAAAAGACGCTAATAATTAGTTTAAACATAAAATTAGAATTTATTTGCATGAGCGTGTTAGTTATCCGATAATTATAAGACATATAAGACTATATGTATAAATATTAAATAAAGTGCCGGTTGTCAATGTTTCATGAGAATTTCTTGAAAATATTTCTTTTAATTAATAAATTTGTGTCTTTAGAGCAATATCTGCAGATTCATCTCGAACAGACGCAGCGTCCGATACTGAGGAGAAGTTATCTCCATTCAGAGATCGTGTGCAAACTGTAGTCAGTTCGCTAGTCGATGACAGCCTAAGCACTGAACCTGATCAGGGTAAAGGAAGGAAAAAGACTGTCCAGGTTAGAATTGATATATATATACGTGTCTTGTACATATGACAAATATACATTTATTGATATGTACAAGACATTATATAAAAATAAAAATTAAATTAAATTTTTAGGAAGTATTTCTGGAGCACATTACTCACCTTAGGATATGTATAGAACACAATCGGTTATATAGCGTAAATGTTAAGCAAATCGAAGACGCAACTAGAAGTATATTAGATAACGCAAAAGAAAACTACCAAAGTAAATCACGGCATCCCCCCGTCTTGATATACGGGCCCGACGCTTCCGGAAAGAGTACACTGCTAACTCATCTGTATTTCAAGTTCGAACAGATATTCTCTAAGCCTGTGCTAAGAATAATAAGGTTTTCCGCTTCCACGCCAAGATCGGCTTACAATCTCGAACTACTGAGAGTTATGTGCCAACAAATATCGATCATCCTGAACATTCCAGAAGGCTATCTTCCAAAAGACGCAAGTTTCGATCCGTTGTACATAAACAATTGGTTCCAAAGTTTGCTCAAACGATGCGAGGATATGGAAAATGAGATATTGCTAATCTTCATAGATAATGTACATAGAGTTAATCCTTTGGAGTGTGATATCGTGACGGGATTGTCGTGGCTTCCGATGTCGTTACCGAGAAACGTATTCTTAGTTTGTACGAGTTCAGTATCTTTAGAACAATTACAACTGACGCCAGCTCAAAAGGAAAAGTTTAAAGTTCAGAATTGTTACTACTTGTTGGACGCTATCGAGGAAACCTCAGATAATAATAGTTCAGGAGACTTTATTGACGGTGCCTTTGATCATTTAGAAGTTGTGTTTGGCTCTAAGGCTTTCAGTAAATTAGCTGGTAAGTTTTTGATTTATTTGCATATGTAATTGTAATAAACATATATATTCCTATTTATTTAATTTTCGATGGCATTAGCTGCTGAGCGGGAGATAGTCAGTTCACCGTCATCGAGAATAAATACATGTCCAAAAAGCATGTATAGTATTGCTGTGATTAGGACTAAATTTATTTGTTAATATCTACACATGTAGTACGTATGTTTGTTTATCAGTTCATTTACAACCTTAGTGCAGACTCCCTCTTGTTTTAAAAAATTGGATAACCATTAGACTTTTAAATGGTATACTATGATTCTTTCATATTGATACATATTTGCCAATCCATTTCGGTGAAAAGTGAAAAACACTTATTAAAATGACAAAAATGGTTTTACTCCACGAAATAGTTAAATTATTTTATATACAATAGAGAAAGATTGGAATACACAATCAAAACGTGACGCAGTTTAAAAATATGTGTACGTCAAACTTTTAATATTTTACGTAGAATTTTGTTATTTAAATTGTGAACGTTTCAGGTTACATAACATGTTCCGAATTCGGGTTGACAGAACTAGAACTTTTGGAGCTCTTGATGCCAACCAGCAATAGTGAAGCTGTTATTACACTTAAGGATGCGAACTTTAACTTTTCCACTTTATGCGTTGCTAAATATATGATGAGTGAGTATTTTTTTATGTAATTATTTGTTTTTTTTTCTTTATCTATATATACACATATATTTTAGGCTGTGGGTTCGATTCCCACATTTACATATTTTCAATTTTTCACTCTGGTAACAAAGCAAAGTTCTTATCACTTGAAACTTTATTTTTACTGTAAGTCTTATCTCAAATAGTAGTAATGTGATTTTTTTAATACACAAAATGTATTAAAACACACAAAGAAAAATATCCTTTTATATATTGCACAATATAAAATTAAATGTATTTAGGTAGGTATATAGGTATTTATTTTCTAAAGAGTTAACCAATTTGACAGGTGTTATATATTATACAAAGTACGTACTTTAAAACATACCTATGTCAACGTGTTCCACATTTGTTTTTTGATAAATGTATCAGAATTTACAACAAATAACTTGAAAAAAAATAATATGAAAGCTTCCATTTCTAGGAAAATGAAAGCATAGATATTCTATAATATATCTAGACCAGTGTACTTCATACATCCAGTTCTTGGAACACGTAATAAAGTGTTGATGCGAATATAAAATTATAATTTAAGATGTTATGAAATGTTGAAGCTTGTGTACGTCCGTTTTATAATCGCTTTGAAGTGTAATCTCGATTGCAACGAGGACGCTGTCTGAAATTTGTAGTATCTGATCTAAAATGTGTTATAAATCTAGATTTTGAGAGAAGTTTAATTTTTTGATTTATAAAGATAAGATACATAGGATATTTTTTATTATAAGAGTTAGTTAATCTATCGTGATAATGATAATTGATTGAATATCTAAGTATTCAAATACTATTATTGTAAGGGGTCCAATTCTATCCTAGGTACGTTTACGATTGAACCATAGCCGTAGGTAGTATTTTAAATATTGAACGTAATCTTGTGTTTTATCATCAAGTTATAACCAATTACTAAAATGTGTATTAAAAGGTAGAAAAATTTAAATATAAAAGAATCACTGCGATAGTTTTCGTTTCAAAACAAAACATATAATTCAAACGCGTATTTACTGATTTGAGATATAAATATTATTAACAAATTTAATAAAGTCTCATGGTAAAATATAATGTAATTAATGTTATATATACATTTACACAATAATTCCATATAAACAAAAATTCACCATTCATTTACATTTTCAACAGAATCAATAATATCGGAGAACGTAGTGTCCGGGCGCAGCACGTGGCGGTGGCGCGCCGCGGCCGCCAGCTCGCGCGCGCGGCGCCGCTACGTGCGCGTGCAGAGCGCGTTGAGGGACGCGCACTCGGACCTCGCCGCTTTGCATTTCGCTAATTTCCTCAATGATGCCGATGACACTGACACTAGCGAAACGCAAGAACCAGGTTTGTATGTTTATAGTGAAATTGATAATATCATGCTGAAATATGTTTAAGAAGATATATCGATATTTATTCAAAAAACAAAATATGTAAAGAAGTATATAGAACGTTACAAATTTCTATTAAGAATATTTTTTTAGATGTACATATGTGTACATCAACGGAAGCTATCATAATGGATGGATTTTTTCATTGTAATTCACTAACTTGTTATCGTAAAATGTTCATCCGCCCATCCTTCCTTTTGAGAAAAGGGACATCTTTCTATTCAAGAAAAACGTATAAAAAATCTCAGAAACTATTGTACCTTTTTAATATTAGACTGATGGAACCTACTATATTATGAACATATAAAATCTTTTTGTTTGTTTAGCTTCATGCTGCATCCCACATCCCACACATAGCAGGGTAGGCAAAGAGAACCTCGGTACCTAGTGTTAAGACACTCCATTCCTATTAAGAAACATCCATTCCCCACTTTCTGCCGAACTCTCGAAGCATTACGTATTGAGTGGCGAAATTCAACGCCGCATATATAAAATGTAGAGATACCAAAATATAATATTTTTTTTGCTAGAATTTCTTTAACACATTAAAAATAATAAATTTCTATTAGAAATGAAAGGTGCTTCACATACGCATTGAATCTTTACAACCAGACCAGTAATTACAGTAATTATACCTTCATGGATAAGTATCTTTGGAGCAGCTCTAATCAAAAGTTATTTAAACGGCTAAGGACTTTGATGAAACTCCTAATTGTCTTTTGATTATTGTAATTAATTTAGTTATATTTACTGCCGAAATTTTATAATATATCTTTTATTGAGTCATTTTAATTGAAAGGACCCAATTAAAATATTGACTAAATATTATTATATTCATTTTTGTATTAAGCAATATCCTAATATTGTTGAAATGTACCTATTGTATAAATGAAATATGTAATGTGACTAAGCAAGATGTAAATACGAACTGATTTTCACAAATCAGTTCGCATATAACATTAACATATTTTCAAAAATATTTTTAATCCCTACTTTCCATTCTTAATTATATCTTTTGTACGCTTACATACACGCAATTCCCGCAAAACTCTTATTATTTATGTATGGTGAACCAGGTTGTGTGGACGAAGACGATGCACTATTGGATTCGACACCGTTCCACTCGGCCAGTAGAACAGCGGCTGCCTTTACACAGCGCCACGTAGAAGAATCTTGGCTCCATCTACTACTGGCAGGGGATTTCTCCAAACTTAAAGATCTGACTGTCTGCAATTTCGACTTTTTACTCGCCGCTGTAAGTTAAATGTGATTTTTCTCAAAAGTTTAACTCTTTAATTTATTCGTCTTTCTGCTTATCTTGGAAAATATATTTTAGTTTCTCTATTCCAATCTGTTTTCTATTCCAATTTAATTTTTTATTAATCTTAAGTGCCAATAAAATTCTTTGAAATAAAAGTATATATACTCAAATAATAGAATTTTATTCTAATGTTTTTTATATAAAAATGTCAATTTAACAAAAAAATATATAATAACCTCAATTATTTCTCTTCTAACAGGTGCAAACTGTAACTATATCATATCTCCGGTGTATCCTGGAACACGTACGTTGTTATATCCTGGATCGGGATGTGGAGCTCGTGTACGGCGCCGTCAGGAAATCTAGTGACATCCTAACTAGAGACCCCATGCAATTGGGCGCTCAGGTACAGTATATCGTATAAAAAAAGGTATTTTTACGGTTCAGTATCACAGAATCACACTTTGTAGCTTCACTGTGATTTCGAATAACAAATTAGACGTAGAGAACCTAGTGTTAAGACTCTCCGTTCCCAAATTTCCATTACGTTGTATAATTTATTTTTGCTTTAAAGTTAGCATCAGTAATTATTTCATGCTCATCAATCCTTATCTAATAATTCTATTTAAAATGCAAACTCACTTTATTTTTATACGCAATTTTACTCTAGTAATATTGAGATAAAATAAAATTATCATAAACACATAAAATTATCTATTCTATTCCAATATTTGATACGCTTGAATGCTGGTCCACTTCGTTATTGAATTGTAAATTATTTTATATCATTATTAATATCTATTTGAAATATTTAACATTCAACTAATTTATAACTTCATACTGTACATAGTTGTTTAAATCATTATTGGACTATATTTTATTAAATATTGAATAGATCATTAAATAGATATATGTAAATCAATGAACTGACCTCGTCACAGAGGAATGGAAATGCAGTTTCAATTTAAGTGAAATTTCAATTTTAGTGGGTGTGGCTTCAAATCTTACTTGTAGGAATATTTTCTTTTAAAATATAAATGACGCTTCAATCTAGTTAGACAAAGGGCGACGTGGGGTGTTACTACATGACACGCAATATCCTGTTGGGATAGAAAATGGAAGACAGTTATATGAAACAGTTTTTGAATTGTATAATAAGATAAAAATTTATGCATAGAAACAATAAATTTTATTAGTGTAAACATTCCGATTTATTTTTTTGGTACAAAAAGTTATATATTTGTTAAAAAGGTATATAATAAGCCTCAGCTCCAAAGTCAGAAAAATATTTCTTTGTTGTTTTCTATTGGAATTGTAAAATAATTAAAAAAAAAAAAAACTTAATTTGCCAATATTTCTTATCAAAATTCTAATAAACGAAAAAATCATATCATTAGAACCACAGATAATCTCTGTGAATAACTTTTTTAATAACTGAGGAATAAAACTTTTTAAAAAAATATGGCGACATTTGGAAACGTATTAATTAAGAAAATAGCTAAAGATTCAAAGATAATGTTCAATTCATTAAGTCGGTAGCTTACTGTCGATCAAAGCGACCTTATATAGAAAGACAAACACGATAAAATTCCGTGATGGGATTTTTATAGCAACTTTATGGACGAAGCAAATTAAAAATGTAGGTTGCTAATAAAATGTTACGCGTCTGAGAGTTACCTATAATCAATCAAATGGTTATATTTTGATTCCATTATCATATTTTTTCATTATTTCGTATTTCGTCCAATGATAAGTAACTATTCTCCTACAGAAGTTTTATATCGAACATAAACAAAATTCAAAATAAGTAAATAAGTTCAAAATTGAGTCCAGTTGTGGCGCAGGGGCACAAATTGCTCAATTCGGCAGAAAGTGGAGAACGGAGTGTCTTAACACTATGTTCCCTCTGCCTACCCTGCTGTGTGCGGGATACAGCGTGAAGCTAAAAAAAAGTTTAAAATTCACAAGCACGCCGTTAAATGTACGTCATGTATTTACAAAGTAATTAACATGTACGTCACTCCTACATAATACTATAGTGACCGTATAAAAAGTATTTTCGTTAATATGTATGCATATTATAAAATGATTTCTAGTCCTTATAAGTTTGTTATACCTATTTCTTCTCGTCCATTTTCAAGTTCAGATTGCTTTCATTCGATGAAAACCGCAAAATTGAAATAAAAACTAGAAAGTAAATAACTTAAGTTCGAGGCAGGGGCACAAACTTGCGATTGAAAAAGAAACATTTAATATGTTCATTTCCTCACCCTGCTACGAAGTAAAACTTGGCATTGATTTCCACCAATCAACATATAGTGTCTCCAGAATGTTAAGACACTCCGTCTTAACACTAGGGTCCCACGTTCCCTCTGTCTAGGTACTCTGCTATGTGCGGGATCCAGAAGCCGAAAAAAGAAACTAAACAACTCATTAAAATAAATTACATTTAACATTTTGCCTTTGTTCGAAGTATTTAATAAATAAAAATAAAATATTTAATAAATAAATAAACGTTTTTTACCTTTTACGTAAGTTACCTAATCAACTTAATTCCATTTGCAAATTAAAGTAAATACTGAATTAGGAAACTTATCTAATTTTGAACCTTTGTAGTTAAATCTGTCCCTTACTCGCAGTACTGTACAAACTCTTCAAGTTTAAATAGCTAGAGATAACCCTCTCAGGGGCAAGTGTATAAATAAGGCCCCGGTTAATACCATTAGTCCCTTTTGTCACCATTGATTTTTTTTATGAATATATTCATAAAGTGTTTTGTTGACACGCTTTTGAATGGGAGTAGTATGTTTAAAATTATTTACAATTCTGTTTGTATTATTACATGTTAAATAGTTAAAGTGTTGAATAGATGTTCATGTTGAAAGGGGATAATGATGTGACTTGAAGAATGCAACAGTTGTGGGTTCGATCCCCTCTCGGGAGAATTTATTATTATCTATCAATATTTCCATTATTCGCTCTGGCATCACGGCAAAAACCTGGCATTGAATTCTGCCATACAACAGGTTTTCAGGCCCCAAAGTGTGGAAAATTCGGCGGAAAATAAAGACCGGAGTGTCTTAACACTAGGTTACCTGTACTTACCCTGCTAAATACAGATACAACGTGAACCTGTTTTTTTTTAGTTAAAGTAATTTTAGCATCCCCTACCCTTTTCGTGGCCAGTCGTGGCGATGGGGCACAAAGTGTAAGTGTAAACTCGACTGGTTATGGGTTCAATCGAGTCGATGAGCTCAGTCGACTCAAGGAAATGAAATATTTATTTAAATTTGTAATTAAAATTTAATAAAATATATATTTATATAATTATATATAAATAAAAATTTATATGTATATACATAATATTATATTTATGTTTGTACCTACACAAACATGTATACATAACAATTGCTTTGAAAAATTTAATAAACCTCGGTACTACTAGTTGACATGTATAAATAAAAAAGTTTAAAATATAAAAGCTCTAACGTATGCATGGAAATGCTTTCACATCCAATTTGTTTAAAAAGGATTAACTAAACCATTTTAGTGTTGTTAGTAAAGCCGCCTTCATGAAAGCTTCACAAATAATAATATAGTAGAATTTTGTTCGTTATAAAATTGAGTTTTAGGAAGTATAATTCGATTCGATATGTTACATGCCATATGGTATGTTGAGGCCAGTCGTGGCGCAGGGGCACAAAGTGTGACTGTAAAACCGACTGGTTGTGGGTTCGGTCGAGTGCCTTGGATTCGGCGAAAAGTGGAGAATGGAAGTGTCTTAATGGGAACGGAGTATCTTGACACTAGGTTCCCAGGTTCCGTCTGTCTAACCTGCCAAATGTGGCATACAGCGTGAAACAAAAAAAAACAAAGCGATTCAAGCAACATTTCTTTATCTTCAATCTTGATGTCGCTTTTATAAAGAACCTTCTTACTTATCGATCGAGTTTTTTTTTTTAATCAAATTACGGCTAATATCGAATAACTCCCCATTCAAATTCTGTTGACAGGGTTAAGCCGCTCGGCTTTACCTTCGTCAGATATAGGGGTCTTGTGTAAACCTATCTGTACAAAAGAAACATATTAGTACTTTAACTTATATAAAGAAAATAATATATGATGATTTATAAGTACATAAATCCAATTTTGTATGAAAATTCAATCAATTAAATTGTAAAAATTGTAAAGAGAGTTCAATAAGTTCTTTATTATAATTTTTGATAAGAATATATTATCGAGGGCATTATATATATAGATTTGTGTAAGTTATAATGTTTGTAAGCTTTCTGTGCTTTTCAGGCGCTGTATGCACTTGGTAGGCAGAGGGAACCTAGTGTTAAGACACTTCGTTTCTCACTTTTTGCTGAATTATGAAAATTTTGCGTGTTAAGTGGCGGAAATCAACGCCACGTTTTGCTAGGCAAAGAACATCAGAGTGAAAAAATAAAATAAATTAATTAAATATTGAATATTTCATTTCCTTGAGGGAGAATTGTAACCACAACCAGTCGCGTTTACAGTCACACGCTTGTGCCCCTGGGTCACTGCTGGCCTCAAGCACTTGAGAAGGGTTAAAACCTATAATCGTCACGTTTAGTCAGTCTTCACCAATATCGTAACAATCCATTCCTTCCTTATCATAGATTATCACAACTTCGCCTGCATGTGACAGTCAATTCATGTAACTTTTTCATTTATGAACCAAATGAGGTAAAACAAACACAAAATATTTAGAAAAGTTTACCAACATACAATTCAGCAGTTTATACGTTTCTGGATTAGAGTGCACAAACGCACCGACAAACATGCAATATTTGAAAAAAAAAACGTTTTCGGTAACTTTTAATAATTCTAGACAGCGGATCTACAGATCCATATTTCCAGATGAGTTACATTCTCATTTTATGTATAGATATATAACATCTTATTTTCTTATTTAGATAATAGCATGGCTGCGTCCAGCAGTTGCCAGACGCGGGGTCCTCGCTACTCTGGTCACAGCCGCTATGGCCTGGTGCGACGGCTACGACAAACCCCTTCTTGTACCACTTAATGGATGGTGAGTTTTTTTTTAATTAAAGTATTTTTTTAGAGGTCGGGGCGCAGGGGCACTATTGTGTGTAAAAAAAAATCATAGATTATTTTATTCTTTGTGTTTCTTATGATATAAAAATTACATCTATTTAATTTCAATGACATTCTATAGTAGGATTCTGAAACTAAATTATTTAATCTATCGAGTATAACAAACAAGTGAGGTGGTATATTTGGGAAGTATATTCAGTATAGACTGAAATATAGATAGGCTGGATGATACGAGATGGATGTGGAAAAGCGTATTGCTACCGGTAATAGGGTTAACGGGGCCGTAGCTGCATTGATGAGACGGCGAAACGTCAGCACAATGTTGGTGTCGACGGTGTTATACGGCAGCTCAACGTGGGTATTACAGAGGAAGAATGAAAGAAAGATGAATGCCGTGGAGATGTGATCTCTTCGTAGGATATGCGGAATCAGCTGCAGCAATCTGATCGAGTCCGTAATGATGAGATCCACAGAATGCCAGGTACTAGCGAGGATGTCACGGTGAAAATAAAGAAGAACGTGCATTGCTATTATGTATATTATTATTATTATTATTATTATTGCTGGTTTGGGAACGTCAAACGAATGAGTGAGGAAAGAAGGGCAAAAGAGATTTATGATGGAAAAGTGAGCTTGTAAGAGAGGTAAGGGAGACCTCGATTGACCTTTGAATACTCAGTATCACAGATACTGGATTAAGGTCACGTGTAAAGCAAGAGGGCCCTCCAGAAAGCATGTATGAAGAGGTTGATGACCGAGGACGAGGCGAAAGTGGTATGTAGAGATCATAGCCTTTTACACTTCGTTCTCTCTGACTACCCGGCTAGGGATACAGCGTGAACCGAGAGTAAAATAGAGTATATCAAAAAAGTAGTAAATATACACAAGTGTTTTTAAAAAACATTAAATTTGTTGAAACCTAGGGCTTACTAATAAATACTTAGTAAAAAAAATCATAAGATAATATATTGTAATTTTTAATTAAAAAGAGCAAACACGCTATGTAAAGAAAGGAATAATATTTAAAAGTTAAATATGAAACAGTCGTAAAAATAATGAATATTTCACCCGTATAATACCAGATTCACAATGAAAGTACGTTGTACGAACCTCTCGTACAACATCAATCAAAACAAAATGAGAAAGTTCTTTTGATTTATTATACAGTCACATTTTAACAAAACATAGTCGAGCTCGGTCCAATATTTGAAACCATTGTTGCTGAATCTATTGAAGGCATGCATAATATATTTTATTTCATAAATCAGTTAATATATGACAGTTATTAAATTAAACTTAACACTTCATTTTATATAAAAGAATTGGTATGTTAGCGCAATGGTAGCGACTTCAAATCGCATTAGAAGGAATATTAATGAAAGCTATTCCGAATGAGATGTCTAAATTTATGGATTGTGGACTTTTCTTTGATATTTGTATACATTTAGTATCTATGTCTATCAATATGGTTAGGCTGTAGATTTGTTTGGTTGAAAGCGCTAAACACAGGAATTATTGGATCGAATTGTAAAAATATTTAAGTTTTGGATAGTCCATTTATTGAGGTTATTTATAGGCTATCACTATCGATATACTCACGACTTACTATACGTACTGAATGTACGTATAGTAAGTCGTGGGTATATCAATAGCGATGTGTATTTTTATCTGATACGAGGCGGAGGCCGTTCTTACTTTTATTTTTAGGGGTAAAGCCGTAGGTAAAAATTTGTTATAGAAAAAATGTTAACTTGGCGTTAGACTATAATATCGAGTTGTTTAGACTAAGTTTCTCATATAACAATGTAAACAAAAATATTTAAACAAATAAATAGTATGCAAATCTACATAATATAACTTTATATTTAAAAGTTTTACTACAGTAATAACATTAAAAATGCAAGAAAACACGGTACACAAAGATTACACAACTCTTATTTTAAACGGAAAGTAGGTTGAGTTTGCGATGAAAAAGTTTAATATTTATACAGCACGACAACAAAAAAGTTATTAAACATGCAATCTTGTCAAGTGTATTTAAAAGCAAAAACGTATTAAATCAAAAAAGTATTATATATATTGTATTTAAAATATAATTACTGACCAAGTAATGTTGAACGAGGCTGTCGTAGCGCAGGGGTACAAGCGTGTGATTATAATGCGATGGTCGTTAGTTCGATTTCCACTCGAGAGGATAAAGTATTCATTATTAATATTTTCATTTCTTTGCTCTGGTGCTAAGACAAAAGCGCGGCGTTCAGTTCCTCCATTCAAATTCCGCAATACCTCGAAATTTCGGCGGAAAGTGAGGAAATGATTATAACACTAGGTCAGAATACTATTTCCAGGAAACAACGTGAAGCTGAAAAAATATATAAATACAAATATTGACTTCTTTATTACAACGCATTTTCAGCACTTTAGGAAGTCCTCTGAGAAGTTTTCACGTTGCATATTGTTCAATCAAAGAAACAAGGCATATTTTAAATATTATTATCTCTATTAATATACTTAAAATATGCCTAGTTTCTTTGTTTGTAGTTCATAGTATATATAGGTACTTTATATATAAGAATATTCTAATGCCAATAACTAACACAATCCAATTTAATTCTGGAAAACTTATTTACTGATTCACTAATTGGCGTAACACGTGCTGTAATCAGAACTTTTCTTAAATTTTTCTCTTCTATTATTAATCTATTATAAATCTCTCATAAATGTTGACTGGACTTAGCAAACTAGAAACTTAAACGAAATTATCGAATTCACAATTTATTTTTCAAAACTTGAAATAAAATGCAAACTAAAAATCAATACTAAAACTAAAGCCTTTTAAAATATAGAAGAAGAAAGAGATACTCTATATGATCAACTTTTTTATGAAAATCGCTATAATAAGACAAACATACGTCTAGCATTTCTTCAATTCAGCTTCACAAGCTATTCATTATACTTGACACAAATAAATAAAAACTAAATAAAATTACGTTATAATTGAGTAAGTGATCAGCGTTATTAACCTTAATCTAAATATCTTCAATTTCGAACCAAAGCAACCATGTAAGAAAACTAAAAAGCCGATTTATTTTACCACATTTTTGACCAAAAGAATAAAAGCCTTTTCCACAATCCAACTTTACTGTAGACCATTGTGTATTTTCTGTGAAAAAATAAATATATATTTTAGTTTATAGTTATTGTGGTAGCTTTCGCCGCTAGAAACGAACCGCACCTGTTACCTACATCCTTTGTTCATAAATACTTAGGCGGTGACTTGCCCTACTTCTTAATAGAAATAACTTTAACACGCTTAAATTCATGTCGTAGAATATAATACATGATCATAATATTAAGACACTCTGTTCCCCATTTTCCGCCTAATCCTAGATGCTTTGCTTGTTAAGTGGCAGAACTCAACACCGCGCTTTGCCTCCACACCAGGGCGAAGAAAATGTTAATATTAAATATTTCATTTCCTCCTGCGGGTATCGAACCCACAACCTGAAACAATACTTACAATCACACACTTGTGCCTCTGCGCCACGGCTGGCCTCAACAGTAGTAGTAGTAGGACAGCCACCATTTAATAAGTGGTTTGTCGGAAAGAGTAGTACTGTAATTGTTTATCGTTCTCATTAACTTTCTGACCCCATCGACAGTACGGGGAGACCATTTGGGAAATTGTTGGAGCCATTTTACCGATCGTTACGGCGTATGGGGACTGTTATGGAAATTGCCGTTTTCCATGTTCTGTGACATACCTATAATATATTTTTTCCTTTCTTTTTTTAGCCTCACGCTGTATTCCGCACACAGCAGGGTAGACAGAGGGGATCTAGTGTTTAGTCAATTCAATTCTTCATTTTCCTTAGAATTCTGAAGATATTGCGTGTTGAGTAGCGGAACTCAACGCCACGCTTTGTCTCGTTGCTAGAGCGAGGAAATGAAAATATTAAATATTTCATTTCCTCGAGTGGGAATCGAAGCCACAAACTGTCGCATTTACAGTAGCACTTTGTGCCCCTGTGCCACGACTGACCTCAACATATATATTTTTCATGTTATGTAAATAACAGAGGTTGTTCATTTTAATTAAGCGAAATGTTTATTTGGAGACTACTGTTTGGTTTATTATTTTTGATTTTTGTTTTATACAATTTAAACATATTTGATAACACGATTTTAGCATTTATATTTTGATAACGATTAACTTGTTTACCGATGTAAAAAATATATGAAAAAAAAATCTAAATCTGTTAGCATATTTAAGCGTCGCGTCAAAAACTATTTCCTTTCTCTATAATATTTACTTGTATGTATGTAATTATCGTTTATGTAAGTTTATATTTTAATTATTTATTATTATTATTATTTTTCTTATGTATTTATTATATACCTATATAAGTAAATTATTATGTAACATAAAGCATGTAACTTTTAAGTAAGTCTATTATAGATAATTAGTTCATTTGTACACCAACCTAAAATCCTGTGTTCTATGATCTTTTTACTGTAGGGGTTGCCTGGAAGAGATCACCTGCGGTGATAAGGCCGCCCTTACACCAATGTTTTTCTGTGTGATTGTTTTTGTTCTTTTGTAATTGTTCTTGTTGGTGTAATAAAGTGTTAAATAAATAAATAAATAATAAATAAATCTAATCAGTTTCGCGCTTTATCCCCACACAGCAGGATACGCAGAGGGAACAAAGTGATTAGACACTATAGCGAAGAAATGTAAATATGAATTTCAAAAAATATTTTATTTACTCAAGTGGGGATCGAACCCACAACCAATCACGTTTTACAGTAACATTTTGCACCCCTGCGCCACGACTGGCCTTTTAAAAGTCTCTTAAAAATATATAAGTGTATAAAAACA
The DNA here is from genome assembly GCA_013421005.1 of Heliconius erato x Heliconius himera. Classification (NCBI taxonomy): domain Eukaryota; kingdom Metazoa; phylum Arthropoda; class Insecta; order Lepidoptera; family Nymphalidae; genus Heliconius; species Heliconius erato x Heliconius himera. Next base: position 3,345 of record JAATLQ010028218.1, on the reverse strand, counting down.
AATGAAATAGAATTATATTTATATAATTATACGAAATAAAATATTAAAATAACATACATTTTATATGGTTTATTAGGTTACATCCACCAATCGCTTCAACGGTCCGTGTAGTGTCCGTGGGAGGATCAACCCCTGGAGCGGGTGTTCGACTCCTTCAGCTCGCACCATCTGGACAGCATCTTGTATTGGCACCGTCCGCTGGTGATCCTCAGTTGTGGCATGTCATGTCTAATTCAAAAGTACACACGTTCAAAGGTAAGCGACTTTAAAGAGGTTTGTCTTATTTTTTTGTATTCTCACGTATGATATTTCGTACATTGAAATGAAGAAACAGTTCATTCAATGTTCTTCTTCTTCAATCGTTCTTCATTTTCGAGGCTTTGCCTATAATATGCACGGGCACGGAACTTGATGTCTCGATGCCTTTGCCTCACTAAACCATTGAAACTATGTTTTAATTTAAATATAAATATTTCTCCAACAAACATCACATTAATTAGTTCTTTCATAACTGTACCACAATCATGTTTACTATTAATATTATAATAATGTGGATGGAATGATTTTATTATACTGTATCTACGATAAGAATGTATTATTTTAAATATATATCCATAAGTAGGTAAAGTAGAAATAACATAGCTTAAAGACATTTCGTTCCCAAATTTTCTTGCAATTTTCGAAACATTGCGTATTGTTTAGCGGAACTCAATACCTGGAGCGAAGAAATAAAATAATTCATTCTCTCGAATGGTTCTGATGCCACAGCCAAAACCACTACGAAGGCCCTACAATTTATTTATATATATCACTAGATTAATATAAAAACAGTATATAGCATACGTCGTAGAGTTTGTAAGTTAGTAGCTGCAGCTTCGCCTGCATGTATCAAAGCATCAAATGTAAATCATTAAGAGTAGGTAGCATTAACTGCAAGTAGAGTAGTTTAAATTAAAACGAGCAATTTTGATAAATAAACTATCAGATATATATGTTTTTAATTAGCATCAGCAATAAGGCACATTAAGTCAAATTAACTTTTTAGTTTTATAATATTAGTATTGATATATTGGCATAAGAGCACAAACGTACGTCTATAAAGGCGATACTTTGTGGGTTTGATTCCCACTCGAAGAAAAAATTGTTATTGCTTAATCAATTTATGTAACGATGTTGAGCTATAATCGCCTTTTCACAATATTCTCCAACTTTACTTAATATAACGCCCATGTGTCTTTATTCTCATATTGTATCACAATTTTCCTTATTGCTATGAATAATTTAACATGCAAGGCAAAGTTATTATTCACATATTGATTAAGTTACGCGACAATTCAATTACAATTAAGTCAGTTATTTTTGTATTTTTTATTCATAGAAACAAAATTTTGTGAAATCATCATATTTCGGAACGTATAAGATATTTTTTACCACTATCATAAACGTAACAAGTAGAGACATTCTCTAAAAATGTGTACTAATTTATACATGCTGACGGCACACTTGGTAAACTAAATGCAACACTTTTTTTAGCTTCCCGCACATAGCAAAACAGCCAGAGGACTTTTAGGAATAGGTTCCCAGACTAAGACACTCCGTTCCCATTAAGACACTTCCGTTATCCATTTTCTGCAGAATTCTGGAGGTATTCCGTGTTGACTGCAACTCATATGTATCCAACATGTGTAATCTTAAGAACAAAATTATTCTATAAAGTATCACGTTAAAACTGAACATGCTATTTTTTTTCTCGTCTATCTTCTTAATAACAGGAAGCTACAATGTAAAGGTTGGCTTGCGCTTTTCACCTATACTTAATTAACGCGCCAAAAACCTTCGTAGGCATTACACGGTACTTCTCTCTAGTCTATTTAATTAAGTTCTTTTTCGTATAATAAATTTTGAATCATCAAATAAGATATATTTAGTATGTTAAATTATATATAATCGACTTCAAAAAAAGAATAGGTTCTTTGTTTCATTCCTATGTTTCTTTTTTTTTGTTATGAAGTCCCACTAAGAGGGGTCTGATGATAGGTTCTCGGAGAAATTTAAGGACACCTTTAAATTGTATTGTACTTATGTGATTCATATATTTTTTTAATTAATATATCTATTAAATTTGTATGTATAGTAACCTAAAAATATTTAAAATAATCAAATTGCAATTGATATAATTTTTATGTTTGAATGGAGAACTCTAGGTTCCCTCTGCCTAACCTGCTGTGTCTGCTAACAGCGTGAAGCTGATTAATATTAATTAATTAATATTTTTTTGGTTTGGTTAATTATTAACCAGAAAAAATAATGAATTCCAATTCGAATAAAGAGGAAAGTATCACAAAAAAAGTTTCCAAAGCGATCGTAATTCTATGACTAAGCATTACGTACCTTCTCCCCTTGATGAGAACTTAAAAGGTTTCGAGTGACAATTGTAAAGCTTAAGAAAGCTCTTTTCACTTCCCAAATTTCTATGTACTTTTAGTACAAAGATTAATGAAAATTAGTAATACGATATTAAAAGGGTTCACAATTAATTACTACTACAAATAAAAATATAGACAATTTTGTTGTTTATTTTCCCATTATTGAGTCCCATTTACTTGGTAAATGAACCTTAAGCAATATTTTTTTTAGCTTCACTGTTATTCCGTATATAAGCAGAAAGAACCTAGTGTCAACACATTTCATTCTCCGCTTTTTGCACAAGTTTAAAATATTAAATGGCGGAACTCAACGCCGTTAGGTCTTTACTGGAACTGAGAAATGAAATTAATTCGCGCACCTGAGTGGGAATCGATACTCAAGACCTCCAAATAAGTATGGATAATATAGAACATCACTAGCAGCTTTCTGTCTGCCAAGCATAATACGAAACAAAATGTGTGAATAAGGACAAAGTACATTAAATTTTGTATATATTAAGAGCGAGGAAAGTAAACAAACAACCCAAATTTACCCATATAGTGTTACTCGCTTCCTCTCGCAAAGAAACGTTATTAACATTTGTTTCTTTATCCCACGCATCCTTAATTAACAAGAGAAATCCCTTTTTGTCATTACTTCGCAACTTTGTATTGAGCAGAACTTTGTCCCTATTTTATTCTTTTATTCCCGACTGCTAAGGAAGGGTTATGTTTTTCGCGCGTATCTTGTATGTATGTAATATTCTTTATTACCTCGTATCTCCAGAACCGCTGAACGGATTTACATATTTGAGGTATCGTTAGATTCGTATTAGCAGCCCAAGTGTTCTTAAATAGGTGACGTTATTAAAAAATAATCATGGCGGCTGTGGGACGCCATTGGACTTAGTGAAAAAAAAATTTTTCGTTCCGAACACTA
>JAATLQ010028217.1:0-23644 GCA_013421005.1 Heliconius erato x Heliconius himera | reverse complement strand
GACTGCAAAACCGACTGGTTGTGGGTTCGATCCCCACTCGAGGAGATGAAATATTTACTTAAATTTATATTTCCATTTCTTCGCTCTGGTGTCGAGGTTAAGCGCGGCGTTGAATTCTGCCACTCAACACGCAATGCCTCCAGAATTCGGCAGAAAGTGGGGAACGGAGTGTCTTAACACTAGGTTCCCTCTGCCTACCCTGCTGTGTGCGGGATACAGCGTGAAGCTAATTTAATTTATTTATTTTTTTAGTTTTACTAAACAGATCAGCTAGATACCGTTTCAGTAGTCTGTCTGTCTGATCGTCGTTTACGCCTGAGCTGACGAAGCGCGGCGTTAAGTTCCGCCACGAAAAGAGTGTTTTAACTCTAGGTTCCCTGCCTACAGCGTAACGCTAAAAAAGTATCGAAATTTAACAGCCATTTCATTGATATTTGGTACTTTCAGGAATATTTCAATTGCGATTTAAGTAGAGTAGAAACACAAAAAAAATGTGTCACTCAAAAAATATTAGAACCTGTTCAATTTAGGGTTTTTAACTGAGACTTATGAGATACTATTTAGATAGTCAAAATTTTAATGCAAATTGATTTCAATATAATATTATTATCAATGAATATGATAGCTAAAAACCAAATGTGATGGGATCGCGTCCAAACTTTTCCAGAATTTATAAGATTTTAATAATTATTTCTTAAAAATAAACTATATACTGATAAGAATTTTTTAATTTGTTGACTATTATTTAACAAAATAAATATATCTATATTATTTCCTTACCAGATGAGCAATACTACACAATGCCACAACTCTTCGAGCTGGACGACTTCGACGAGTGCATCGCCCTCCGGGGCGCGTTCTGTTTGGGCTCGTTCCACCTGCAGGCCGCTGAAAATAAACAACTTATGAACATGATACAGGTATGATATTTTATTATTATTATTTAAGGAGAGTCGTGACACTAGGTTCTCTTTACTCTTCTAAGCAGAATAAAGGGTGAAGCTACTTTTTTTTGCGACTTCCATAAGGAGGAGGTTATCAGTTCGACTGTATTTTTGTTCATGTTTGTTACCTCAGAACTTTTGACTAAGTAAACCGATTTTAATGTATTGAATTTTTATTTGAAAGCTGGTGCTTCCCGTGTGGTCTCATTTTAATTTGGTTCATTTATAACTATGGCAGCCATGAGAAAATCAAATAGGTCTTAAATTTACATTACATATATGCGTGACAAATGGACGAATAGCTCAATATCCCCCCCAACTGATTTCGGTGATCCTTTTTAATTGAAATACACTCATCACATAGTTTAATGAAAGTTAATCTCAATCGTGGTAACTTAATAGTCTTTCAATTATACGTAAATGTTTGCAAAAATTCACTTCAATACAGAATATTTTAAATTTTAATTATTGTTGCGGACTTTAAAAGTCTATCTGTGTCAATGCTGTATATAACGCTTAAATTGGTTTTATAGTCTTAGAAAAAACATTGCTTGAGTTTATTTAGATTAATTTTAATAATTTTATTGTTTACTTTGACTTTGACTTAATTTATTTATTCATAATCATATTACAACAAAATTTTGTATTACTCACATAATTGAACAAAAATGAAAAAAATCCTGCATCTGTTTTTCCTTTCCAATTTACAGTTTTAAATAATAACAGTTAATAAAATTGTTACATGATTTATGACTGTAAAATAATAAATATATATTATTTCATACTATAAATAACTTCGGATGAAAGTATGTGTCGGAGACATATTTTTAAAAGCCTATAAGGATAATTTTACAAAACATCACAAGGTCACTAAAAAGTTCCACAAATGAATGGCTCATATAAAAAAACCCGACTTGTATCAAATAAAAAGATTTTGAAATTGCATACGTCGGTGAATTCTTGACCTTCAGTCTTTACCAAGTTGCCTATGGAGGTTAAAGACCACGTGGATTTAGATCTGCTTTATTAGCATAAATCTATATAAATAAAATTGGGGCAAGGCAAGTTAACCTTCTGATTAGAATTTGGCGATGTAAGTATTAATTACAATTATCCCAAAAAAGAGAGGAAATTTGACATTGATATGGCGTCTCCCATATTTGAAGTGTTGTTTTTTAACATTGTGCTTTATAGAGAACACTGTAAGCTGTTATCAATCTTTTTAAACATGCCCTGCTGCTTCATACTTTTTTCATGACCTCCAGTATCATAGATACTGTGTTCTCGAAGGTCAATCGAATTCAACCCTTTATTTGAATTGGTTGACGTGTTCCCCCGGTTTTTTTTTCTCTCACTCTTGCTTTATAAATTTAATTAAGTAAAAGCATGTAGTATTTTACGTGTGTATTGAAAAAATTTTTTAACTAATCTCGGGAACTACTAATTCGAATTGATAAAATCGTTTGGCGTTTAATAGTTAGTTTGTGGAGGATGGTCATAGGATATATAACATCATTTTAAAAAATGTATGACCTACTGCACCTGCGGTCAAAGTTATCTCGGACAATAGGGTTATGTCAAGTCAATACAACTCTTACTTATTTTCATTTCACTATGCGGGCGAAGCCGCAGGTAAATGTGAGCTTACAATTGCCAGAGTGAGAGAGGCCAGTCATGGCGCAAAAGCACAAGCGTGCGAATAGAAATGCGACAGGTTGTGGGTTCGATTGCTACTCGAGGAAATGAAATCTTTAATATTTTCATTTCATAGCTCTGGTAACGAGACAAAAAAAATGACATTTTTATTATACATATTATAATATAATACATATAATGTAAATAGAATCAACATGCATTTTTGCACAATTAAAACTGGTGATTTTTACTTTTTCAACTTAAATAAAAAAGAAAAACAAATAAAGCCAAAATTACGAATACGCTGCAAAATAAATATACATAATTTATAAAACAAAGTAAAAAAACTGTCGAATAATCCAAAAATTTAATGAAACGTTTGACTTTGACGTTATCGATGCAATTTTTTGTAATTTCAAACGAATGTAAATTTGCGTTTCGCCAATAATTGTAATATGTAATGTTATATTATGTAAAAATATAATATATGTATATGTAATATAATATGTACCTACAATATTTACTGGAGAAGATAGAGAACTAAATTATTAAAAGAAATATATTTAGTTTTTTTTCATTTCGCGAGGCCTAAGTTGAATTTTACATCTGTGCGAGAAACTTTTAAAAGATTTATCGTAAGAAATCAATAAAAAATCCAACATAAAAATATATATTAATTCTATACATAGATTTTTGGACAGTGTTATTTTATCTTTCACATTTAATAAATCGAAAACAAAAATAAAAATATTGAAAATTAAATTTGCTGCTATCGGTACAAGAGGTGTAAGGCTTTCAAAAAGATAATAAACCGGTTAAGGCCAACTAGTGATGTAATAGTTACATGCACCATAGACCTCTCAGACTATAATTAGCAATCAATTTTCTCTTCCCCAGGAGTTCTCCGAAACGCCATACAAGTTCAACTACACGGTACTACATCGAGGCTACTGCTTGAACAGCACCTGTTCTCACATTCCCCCAGGGTCTATGCCAGAAGTGTTCGAAGACTGCTTGAAAAACAACATGAGGACTAAATATGGCTTGGAGGCGAAACTCATGAAATTGGACTACTGTACCACTGAGGCTGAAAGACCCATGAATGTTGATACTTTTGATATAGTATTCGGAGCTATCACTCTCATCTTAATTTGTGCTAATATGGCTGGAACAGCTTACGATTTATTTAGAAATCCTGATGTGAAACGTAAGTTATTTGTATATCTGTTCTGAATGTTTTGATCTCAATTACAGTGAATAATTTCCATTTTCTTCGCTCTGCTAACAAGACACAGCGCGGCGTTGCGTTCCGCTACTCAACACGCAATGTCTCGAACATTGGGTGGTGCTTGGGAAACGAAGTACAGACGCTATATAGGTTCCCTCAGCCTACCATGATATATGCGGGATTGAATACAGCGCTTACATATACATTTGAATTTATAAATAAAAAAGCTAGCTATATGGAGCTTTTTTTAAATAATCTGTTGTAATACATATAATGTAATATTATTAGGTATTATTTTAAGATTTTTTTAAGACTTAATATCTATTTTATATAGAGAAATTGCTTACTATATTTTTACAGCTAACCGCTACTTAATGACGTGGTCACTGAGAGTAAACTTGGGCCGACTCGTCGCTATCCACGACAGGGAAGATGCCAATCTTGCGGCGCTTAACCCTATACACGGATTTAAGTAAGTTGATACTGGTTCTTGAGATTTAATATAGTGCTATTTTCATATTGGTATACAAATTTATTTTTAAAAAGTTATATTGAAGAATTTTTTTATGAAATTTTACTTTAAATTAAAAAATGGACGTTTACTAAATTATTTCATGATATACCTTCATGTTTTCAAGTGTTAATATATTACATGTTAAATAAAAAAATAAATCAGCTTCACGCTGTATCCCGCACACAGCAGGGTAGGCAGAGGGAACCTAGTATTAAGTTTCCGTTCCCCACTTTCTGCCGAATTCAGGAGGCATTGCGTGTTCAGTGGCAGAACTCAACGCCGCGCTTAACCTCGACACCAGAGCGAAGAAATGGAAATATAAATTTAAGTAAATATTTCATTTCCTCGAGTGGGGATCGAACCCACAACCAGTCGGTTTTACAGTCACGTTTCGTGCCGCTGCGCCACGACTGGCCTAAGGAGGAGGATGGAAGTGTCTTAACACTAGGTTCCCAGGTTCCTTCTGCCCACCCTGCTATATGCAGGATACAACGTTAAACTAAAAAATCTTTGAAATTATATTTTAAAAAGTGAATATATCACATATTTTCAATAATTTATGTTGTTACAGAGCAATGTTGCTGATGATGGTGGTGATGGCGCATTCTATCATGGCAAATCATATGACGTATATACATAATCCAAAATTCTTTGAAGAAGTAAGGCAATCAGAAATATAATTTTCCGCCACTCAACACGCAATGCCATCAGAAATTGGCGGAAAGTGGGGAACGGAGTGTCTTAACAGGATGCCGCTGCCAGGGTAGGCAGAGGGAACCTGTGTGGGGGATACAGCGTGAAGATGAAAAAAAAAATTTTTCTTTTTTTATCTTCACTCCACTCTCTCTCGCTCGGGCGCGCGTGCGTGCGTGCGTGCGTGCATGCGTGGGTGTGTGTGTGTGTGTGTCGTATAACAACTAAAACAATGCAATGATCCCACAAAAGAAGGAAACATTTCTTAAATTATCAATTTTAAAAATCTTTCCTTCTTGACTCTTCTAGCTAACTGCAACTGCTGATTTTCTTCTTAGCCTTTAATTTTATACCATATTTAATTTTAAAAAACCTTACCTAATTATCTTTATATATTTATCCAGTCTATAGTAAAGCCACACATGACTCTCTTCAACAACGGTACCATGGTGGTGCAGATCTTCATCATTCTGTCCAGCTTCTTGCTCGCGTACAACGTGCTTCTCACATTAGAAAAAGAACCGAAAATAAAAGTTAATTTTACGTTCTGGTGGAAGATACTCATGCACAGATTTATAAGGTCAGTGATACCTAGCATCATATATATATAAGTGTATTTAGGCTTAAACTCATGGGTTTAGTCCCAAACTTAAATTTTATATTTTTAGTCTAACTTAATTTGAAAAAAATCGACGTTGAGTTCTACCATCTATGCCATGCATCTAAATTTCAACGGAAAGGAGGGAACGGAAGTTTCTTAATGGGAACAGAGTGTCTTTACGTTAGGTTCCCTGCTATGTGCGAAATACAGCGTAAAGCTATGTCAACAAGAAATAATTTCCTTTCGTTTCCCGCACATATGCAGGTAGGCAGACAGAGTCTAGTGTGAACACTTCGTCCCCACGCATTTCAATTTTTGAGCTTTTGAAGTAGCGGAACTCAACACCGCGATTTTTCTAAATAAAAATAATTTAAATGAAAACAAACAAACACTACCGCGACGGCCTCATTTATAAAATTTTATTAATTATTGTCATCGTGCCTATATTAACCATTAACGTAATGCCTAACACATATGTAGGTATAGCCTAAAGCCTACCTCGATAAATTATTCAACACAATAAGAATTTTTAATTTTGAACTAGTAATTTTTGAGATTAGGGCGTTCAAACTAACATACTCTTGAGCTATAGAATATGGATTTAATAAACCTATTTACAGGATAACTCCTCTCAATGTCTACGTAGTGGGCATGACAGCGTCGTGGTGGCGCAGTTCCAGCTCAGGGCCACTGTGGCCGACGCTGGTGGAGGAGGAGAGTGCGAGGTGCCGCCGCAAGTGGTGGACGCACGCACTGTACTTGAATAATATGATTGAGGGTGATGACAGATGTCAGGTACAGAGCTGGTGAGTATTCGATTTAGGTAATATTTATTGTTATAGAGTAGAAAGGCTTCGCCCGCTTAAAAGTTCAATACGGTTGACGAGTCGCCGCCGCCCTGAAATTAGCTGTAGATGCCTGTGCTGATATGATTTCAAGATTTTTTTTTCAGCTTTACGCTGAATCTTGAATATAACGGAACAGGTAGAAGAAACCTGTGAAGCCTTCAGGTACGGTTGGCTATGTAGCCCACCGTACCTAATTATTTCGGACGCTAAAAATGCGCTAGACTTCAAAGCAAATATTCATTACTTTGTTACTTTATAAGTAACTAGCGGCCCGGCTATGCGACTTCGCCCGCATACTACCTATAATATTTTTATTATACTGCATTTGCCAACAAATTAATACATTTAATGATAAACACTACGTGGCTGTATGATGGGACGTTATCGGCGGCAACGGCGCCCCCCGCGGGACTCGAGTCTAGGCTTGCAGAGCGTTGAATTGTTTTAATTTCTCATTTTCTCGAAAACTATACACCCAAATTAAATACTATAAAAGCCGAAGATTATCTACATTAAATTTCCATGATGCTGAAATAACTTTCGCTCGTAAGTTTCAATATACATGTGAAATAAAAATCAATGAAATATCACCTTACAATTTTATTTTATAATATTCAGTCTTAATTAGACTATTAATCCTCAAAATTTCAGCTTTGCCTAAATGACGTAATAAAGGCCGGCAACGCACCTGTAGCTCCTCTGGTTTTACATGGAGTCGTAGTTGGCGGTGATCACTTACCATCAGGTGACCCGAACGCTCGTTTGCCTTGTCTTTTCCACAAAAGAAAATAAATAAATAAATTACATAGGTCGGGGGGCGCTGTCTAGTATAGAACATTTATACAATATAATTGAGTATTATATATTTTTTGAAATTATTACACGATTATATTTCAGTATTCTTCTAAAAAATTCTTAACCTCAAAATAAAAATAAACATTTAAGTGTGAACATAAGAACAACAACCTTAAAAAATGTACGGTCAACAAACCTTGACTTTGTATCAATTAAAATTTTAAACTGATAAATAATAAATTGAAACATGATTTATACTTTATTAGATTAACCTTCCTCAATCGTTATAATCATTTTTTTTTTGTTACATAATTCCAAACAACAAAACCAAAAAAAAATAAAGTTTTTATAAAGTTACGAGTTTATTACTTTGTTGCGTGAGCTTTATGACGTAAATCGTAAGATTTCATTCCTTTAAAAAGAGAAAGAGTTGAAAAAAAGGATCTCTTAGTACTGCTCCCCTCAAAAAAGCTTCATGCCAAATTTGATCTTTTTACGATGTTTTGTCAGAAGATATTCTTAGTTGGGCACGGACTGATCGGCTCCCCCTATTTCTACGCCCCCTCTATAAATTAAACACATATAATTCTCCAGAAAGGGGATTGACTTTACAACCGTCGCGCTTACAGTTATACGACGACGTACGACGAGCGGCTATCCAATACAAAAATATTTTTTTAATTCAAACCAGCAGTTCCTGAGATTAGGGCATTCAACCAAACAAACACTTTGGCTATATAATATTAGTACAAATTAAAACACTTACATAATTTACGTATAAATATTAAATAGATAGCTAATATGTAGTAAGGTCACGAACAATTTGGACTTAAAAACTTTTATTAGATAATATAAACAAATTCAAGGGCACTCCATTCAATATATGCCATTCAGCCATTTTCGCTGTGCATTGTATAAATTCGCATTAATTACATATATAAAACATTCACAACATTTTGTTTGATTGAACGCGCTAATATCAGGAACCATTGTTTCGAATTGGAGAATACTTTTTATGTTAATTAATACATTTTCCGAGAAATGCTATAGCCTATATTATGATATTCGACATAGCCCAATGTACCTGCAGTCAGAGTTAGTGTATCATACATAATATTAGTACAAATAAGTTTCGGCTGTTTCTTCATATGTTGTGAACCGCTGCTCTGACAGAGTATGCGCTATGCACCGGAACCGACGATAGCCAATCGGTACAATGTCTGGTGAATACGGCGGATGCGGTAACACTTCCTAATAAAGTGTTTCTAAATATTTTTTCACGGGAACCGCTACGTGTGGACCAACATTGTGATGTAGGAGAATAATTTTGTCGTCTCTAGAATAGTATTAAAGACGGTTTCCATCCGATTTCGGCTCTATCTGATCAATTGTGTTCTATAGAGTTTCAGTAATAATTTTCGCTAGGATTAAGCAACTCGTAATACACTAAGCCCGGCTGATCGCACCAAATCTACAGATATGAGATTTTTTCCGCCGAATATGCCGAGTGACTTCTAATGTTAAAGCAAGTTCCTTTTGCGTTTCTATTTCTGCACTCTCGTAAATGTTTATCCTTCCGTCGATTACAGCGATCTTTGTCTTCTACGTCGAAATCACCATTTTTAAACTTTTGAAACCACTCACGTTTCGTTCTCTCATTCAAAGCAGCCTCACCATATGTTTCTACGAGCAATCAATGTGCCTCAGCAGCAGTTTTTTTTTAAATTAAAGACGTAAACTAAAATTTCCCGCAAATGACGCTTACTTGGCTCAAATTTGAACATTTTCAACTAACAATAAATATATTGTACCAATATAAAGTCAATAATATTAATAGGTTATGTTGTTCTTGAATAACCCAACTAATTTTTGAGCCGGTTACCATCTGCGAAATCTAACGAGAATTCAGTGCCGCACCATCTACATGGAAGCGGCGGAAACTTATTAGTACTTCATAACTCCTAGCACTTCGTTCCACGTAAAGTGGGGAACGGAGTGTCTTAACACAAGGTTCCTTTTGCCTACCGTACTGTGTTAAAGCAAATCAAATCAGCTTCACTCTACATCCCGCATGTAGCAGGGTAAGCAAATGGAGCCTAGTGTTAAGACACTCCGCTCCCTACTTTCTGACGAGTTGAGTGGCGGAACTCAACTATTATTTCAGTATTTTTTACATATCTTACTCAGCTTACAGTTTTTCAGGTTCTCGTAAGACAATGCGGTGCTAAGTTCCGCCTTTCAATACGAAATATTCCGAAATCTTGCATAAAAAAGAGCTAATTCTAAACGTTTAAAAGCTATCTTTAATAAATAAATCCTGACATTTAAGGAAAACCCCAACAAAAATATATTATTAAAATGTAAAATACAAACAAGTAATGCTAGATTTTTCAACCACAACGTGATCTTAGAATTTTGTTTTCTCATGAATTTGTCGTTGATCTGATTTAACGATGGCAGACAGACATTTTATAAATATTTATTTATTCAAAGTAACTACCGTTGACGTAGCATTATTAAGATAAATAAAATAATATATTTATACATAGATATGAAGAATATTGTATATATATGTGGACATTTTTTTCCTTTCTTTTTGTTTTGGTTAAAATTTTATGAAATTTATAACCTTGAGAAAAAAGTTAAAAACAAGTGGATTTTTTTTATGTTATCATCTTTATGCAATTTGTAGGAACTTTAATAATCAATTTTTTAGCACGTTTTTACTTTTTTTTTATTTCAATTAAATGTTTATAAAACTTGTAAACGTGATTCAAGTGGAGCTTTTTGTAATCTATTAAATATAAATTGTATGAAGATGATAACATAAAAAAAAGCTCCACTTATATCACTTTTTTAAATTAAATTAACTTTTAATAATTAAAATAAAAAGAAAGAAAAAAAAATGCTAAGGGACCCCATATGTATGTATAAACTAAACAATATAAAAAATAATATTAATACTAGTCTGTACTATTATTAAGGTGAAAATTTTATTTGATTGAACGCGCTTATCTCAGGAACTACTAATTTGAATTGAAAAAATATTTTTGAGTTGGATATTCCATTTACTGTGAAAATGCTATATTTGATTGTGTTACTGGTTTCGATGTAAGCATTCTACCTGCTGTCGAAGTTACCTTCCGTATTCAGAATAGTTTTTCAATTTTTCATGTGTCATACAAACACTTAGTTATTCTCATTTGGTAAAGCGGGCGAAGCCGCTGCTTAAAACTAGTTACAAAAATAAGGATTTCACTAAATAGTATTGAAATAAGAAAACGTGAATATATACCAATAACGGCATCAAGGCTTATTTGTTTGGAATAAATAAAATAATAATAAAATTATTACTCGTTTCTATGGAAATTCGAAAGGAACTGACGCATTTTATTGAAATCGTAATATGATGTGACCTAAGTGGAAATTACAGAATAATATGTGTGCGCAAACTGAGGATTCTTGTAATCTCTACGGGACACAGATAAAAGATGAAGATAATATTTCTTTTTTTTCAAAAAAAGAGAAATAAATAAATCAGCTTCACGCTGTATCCCGCACACAGCAGGGTAGGCAGAGGGAACTTAATGTTAAGACACTCCGTTCCCCACTTTCTGCCGAATTCTGGAGGTATTGCGTGTTAAGTGGCAGAACTCAACGCCGCGCTTTTGCCTCGACACCAGAGCGAAGAAATGGAAATATAAATTTAAGTAAATATTTCATGTCCTCGAGTGGGGATCGAACTCACAACCAGTCGGTTTTACAGTCACACTTTGTGCCGCTGCGCCACGACCGGCCTCAAAACAGAGGAGGTTCTATATTTGTTATTTTTATTTGTATATCCCTCAATTTCTCCGTCATTTGTGGACTGATATTAAAAATTCAATATTTTTTAATTGAAAAAGTGTGCGTTTCCATTAACCCATTTACCACCAAGTCAAGATCTAATGATGATGATGATGATGATGAATATCATGGAAATTGCAACTGCGTACTACATGTTTCATATAATTTCTTATAACAATGATATATTTGCTTCTTGCAGTCATAATCTGATGGTATTACTGAGCTGATTGGCCCCATATCATAATCATTATATACATTTCCCAGGTTCCTGGCAACGGACATGCAGCTCTACGTATTGGCGTCTATCCTGGTAGTGTTCCTCGTGAAAAGACCGAAGTTTGCGCTCAAATTTCTCTCCGTTCTGTTCGTTCTCTCCATTGGGCTGAACTTCTGCATTTCTTATTTCTTCAACATGTACACTATTATATTTATTAATGACCCGGAGTGAGTCTAATCTTTTGTTTACTTTTGTATATTTTATTTCAGCTTCACGCTATACCCCACATTTATCCAGGCAGGCAGAGGGATAGTAGAGTTAAAACACTTCGTTTCTTATTTTTCTGCATATAGTTTTTTGAAACATAGCTTGGTAGTGGAAAACAAATCCACAACAGAATCTGTGACGCTGCGCGACGACAGCCTCATGATATTATGATATTTTGCTGATTAAACGTGACGGTTGTTGGTTCGATTCCCACTAGAGGCACTAGAGCTTCACTCAACACACAATTTCTCAAAAATTGAGCGGAAAATGGGAATAAAAGTTGTCTTGGTTGCCTGTATCTACCCTGCTATATGCAAGACGCAGCTTGAAGCCTGAAACAACATATTATATGGTTAAAAACCTTTCCTTACGAAATATTATTAAATATAAAATTTTGAACATTCTTAAACCAGAACTATCCGCAACCAGTTCTTCGGCGTGCAATCGTTCCAGTGGTTGTACGCGACCGCGTGGTTCAGTCTACCGTCCACTATCATAGGACTGATGCTCGCCTTCGCGTACCATCAAATTAAGAATAGCAACTATAAGCTACATCAGAATAAGGTAACAATAGGATATTTTATCTGCAGTATGTAAATCAAAATTAAATTGAATTAGCTTCACGCTGTATCCCGCACACAGCAGGGTAGGCAGAGGGAACCTAGTGTTAAGAAACTCCGTTCCCCACTTTCTGCCGAATTCTGGAGGCATTGCGTGTGAGTGGCAGAACACAACGCCGCGCTTTGCCTCGACACCAGAGCGAAGAAATGGAAATAGAAATTTAAGTTAATATTTCATCTCCTCGAGTGGGGGTCGAACCCACAACCAGTCCACCAGGTTTCCAACCAGGTTTTACAGTCACACTTTGTGCCGCTGCGCCACGACTGGTGCAGTATGCCTGATATGCTATATGCCAGAGGGAACCTAGTGTTAAGACTCACTGTTCCCCATACAACGTCCAGTTTTTTGCTACCAAAGGAAAGATATGAGAAAAATAAGGTATAAGTAAAATGTAAACCTACAACCGTCGCGTTATCTTACCGTTTGTAAAATAACGTCATCATCCTAGCGCAGTTAAATGTCCGCTGCCAAAGATTTATAAAATATTTTCACTTTAATAGAAAGTGAAAATATTTTGTGATTTCGAATGGTCGCGTGCCACTCGAGAAAATGAATTATTAAATATTTTCATTTTCTCGTTATGGTAATAAGACAGAGTATAGTCTCTGTGAAATGTTTCAAAACTTCCTACCCGGCTGTAATCGAAATACCTTTTACCAGTTATTCCTAGCGGTGTACGCGGTGTCCGTGCCCAGTGGGTTCGCGTGGATCCTGTTCGGTTACGTGGCGCGCTCGTGGGAGTCCCCGGTGGCGCGCGCCGCCTACTCCGCGCTGGAGAGGCCAGGGTTCGACCTGATAGTCATTGTGGTGCTGCTGGGCTTCTTCTTAAATATTGAAAGTAAGTGGTTTAATTTTTTTAGTTAACTTTTACCCGAAATATAGGAAATGAGGCTGTTTTGGTCATCCCACCTTTCGTTGCGTTCTGCCAGGCATACTTTAACATTACCATTTCCTGCTTCCCAGTTGTCCAGCTTTTCGAAAACCCTTTCTTCATATTTCTCTCTGATCGGTGGATCTTAAAAACTTTCTAACGCTTAAGGGTGTGAATGTAAATGCGACAGGCTGTGGGTTCGATTCCCACGTGAGAAGATCAAATATTTCATATTTTCATTTCTTTGCTATGGTGTTCATGTAAAGTGCGGTTTTGAGTTCTGCCATTCAGAATTCGACGGAAGATGAGTAACGGAGCGTCTTAACACAGGTCACGCACAAAAAAAAACAAAAAAATCAAATAAAAAATAATTATAAAATATTATTATCTCTTCATTTATTTGGAGAATACATACATATATTAAGACACCTATAGTGGAATGATTTATTCCAATCAATTACAAGAAAGAAATAATATTTAAAGGTATACTTTTTTCTTCCTTGCATGATAAAACGTTTTTTTATACAAGTATAGATACGGAAGTAACATCTAGAATCTAAATAATCTGAATAGATTTCTACTTTGATCTACATAATAATCTTTAATTGGAAGGTGAACTATTTTTTTATAGTTTATCAATATTTTTAAAATGCATTCAAATTACATTAATTATTCTGAGTTGAAATAGAACTCACAACCATCGCATTTACAATCAGACGCGCTGCGCCTAGTTTATTTCGGAATGTATGTATATCTATTGTCTATCTGTATCCCCTATATAGCAGGCTAGGCAGAAGGAATCAGGGAACCTAGTGTTTCGATACTCCACTCCCATTAAGACACTTCCGCTCCCAATTTTCCGCCGAATTCTAAGTGCATTGTGTGTTGAGTGACAGAACTCAACGCCCCGCTTTACCTCGTTACCAGAGTAAGGAAAATTTAAATATAAAATATTTCATTTCCTCGAGTGGAAATCGAACCAACAACCTGTTGTGTACCGTCGCACGCTTCTTTTCCTACGATAAATATATAGTATTTCAAATGACTTAGATATTTTCACCTTTCGTTGCGTTCTGCCAGGTAAACTTTAACATTACCATTTCCTGCTTCCCAGTTGTCCAGCTTTTCGAAAACCCTTTCTTCATATTTTTCTCTGATCGGTGGATCTTAAAAACTTTCAGCTTCTGAAAGTTTTAATGAGATAATTTGACTCCATGTCTGGACACCTCATGCAGTGGCGCACCGCACCACCTGCCTACAGACTCCTTGTTCCAACTACGGGTGGATAATATAGCTTAGTGGTCAGAGCGCTTCGACGGTTTTTTCTTCGACGTATTGTTCTTTCCTATGTATAACTTTTTAAAAATAATAAATATAAATAAGCCAATCTCATTTTTCCCTTCCGTCTGCGCCCGTGTGTGCACGAGACTGTTCACATACCGAGTACTAACCGAAATCAAGGTGCATATGTACGATTTCCATGCGTTTGTATGAAGGTAGATGAAGATATAATATTGTATTTGGATACCTGCTACCGAGGTGTAGGGAACTTCTACTCTTTTGAATTTATTGGTAGCACAAACTATTGTAATCAATTTTATGTATACTAAGTACCATATCCTCTATTTCCCAGCTATAGTAAGCAAAGAGGGATCGTAAAAGGAGTGTCTCACTGGGTTGCCTTTACCTACCTTTCTTATGATGAAAAAAACGTGAAATGAAGTGATTTATATTTTTCTATAAATTTAACTGCACTTTACAATATAATATGGACGGTTCTCTCATAAAATTAAGGAGGACAACGTTGCCTTAGAGGACGCTAGTAGAAAATGTTATTGACAGAGTGATTTATTTCTTTACTACAATTATCATGGAAGGTTGAGGCCAGTCGTGACGCAAGGGCTTAAGGGTGTGACTGTAAATGTGATAGGTTGTGGGTTCGATTCCCACGTGAGAAGATCAAATATTTCAAATTTTCATTTCTTTGCTGTGGTGTTCATATAAAGTGCGGTTTTGAGTTCCGCCATTCATAATTCGACGGAAGATGAGTAACGGAGCGTCTTAACACAGGTTCCTTCTAAAAATCTAAAAATAAAAACAAAAAAATCAAATAAAAAATTATTATAAAATATCATTATCTCTTCATTTATTTGAAGAATACATACATATATTAAGACACCTATAGTGAAATAATTTATTCCAATCAATGACAAGAAAGAAATAATATTTAAAGGTATACTTTGTTCTTCCTTGCATGATAAAACGTTTTTTATACAAGTATAGATACGGAAATAACATCTAAAATTTAAATAATCTGAATAGATTTCTAATTTGTTCTACATAATAATCTTTAATTGGAAGGTGAACTATTTTTTTATAATTTATCAATATTTTTAAAATGCATTCAAATTACATTAATTATTCTGAGTTGAAATAGAACTCACAACCATCGCATTTACAATCAGACGCGCTGCGCCTAGTTTATTTCGGAATGTATGTATATCTATTGTCTATCTGTATCCCCTATATAGCAGGTTAGGCAGAAGGAATCAGGGAACCTAGTGTTAAGATACTCCACTCCCATTAAGACACTTCCTCTCCCAATTTTCCGCCGAATTCTAAGCACATTGTGTGTTGAGTGACGGAACTCAACGCCCCACTTTACCTCGTTACCAGAGTAAGGAAAATTTAAATATAAAATATTTCATTTCCTCGAGTGGAAATCGAACCAACAACCTGTTGCGTACCGTCGCACGCTTCTTTTTCTACGATAAATATATAGTATTTCAAGTGACCTAGATATTGATCTTAATTTGTTATATAATTTATTTTACATTCAAAGGTCATGTGTTATAATATTTACATTTTACAATACATATTGTTCATAATTAATTCACATAACAAAGAGGTTATGCCAAAATTTTACATTTTCTGATTTAATACTGCTTCGCAATAAAACTTTAGTGCCGCTTAAATATATGATATTTACAATAAATCGTTTAATTAGATAATTTAAATTATTACTAGCTAAGTAAAAAGGGATTTTACACATATAACTATATGTATATAATCTATGATATTGTTTTGTGTAACGCGACGTTAAGTTCCGACACTCAATACGCAATATCTCGATGATAGGGCGGTGCGTAGGCAACGGAGTGTCTTAACACTAGGTTGTCTCACTTCCCTCTGTCTATCCTGCTATATGAGGGATGCAGCGTGAAGCTAAAATAAGAAAAAAATATTATATAATAGAAATTGAAATAAGTACATTTGGCAACCCTTAATTGATAAGCCTATAGTAAAAAAGTTCCATTTCTGATTTAAGTTTTTTTTTAAATAATTTATTATATTGATTTTCAATTAAAAATGTATATTTATGCCTTAAATAGCTACTTAAAAAATTTAATGACATGTACGTAGGACAGAATTTATGTAATTTAAACGATTTTCACAAAAAAAGTTGATAGTTCTATGTAACTTAACTCCCTGCCCTAAAAATGGAAATTTGAAGTTTACGTTGCGTTTTTCAATAATACAAACTTATATTTATAAAATGTAATATTTTCGCTAGATATCAAAAAACTTTTTTTCAACATTACCCCATATCCCGCTACGACAGACTAAGCAAAGCGGACACAGTGCTAGTACTCATTTCCTCTCTCTTTTCCTTTCTTCTTTAGAACCTTCTAGAAGAAAAAACTATCTCAACAGTTACGTTATAAGAAGCAATAACCTCCACAAAACACCTTGGATCTATACGTATACTTAATTAATTAACTAATAATATACTGCATTACATAAAATAATCTCTAGGCCAAGACCAAATAAACAAGGCCTTATTACTGTTAAAATGCTAATTCGAATTATTACACAAAACTCTACTAATATCGATAATATAGAGGTCATTCGATATTACAGTACGGTCTCGTTTTTGGGATTTGATTTTAGGTTTTTTTCTTACTTTTGAATAGTTTTCTTCTTATTACTTTCTTAAGGTCTAACTTCAAAGGGGCCACGACACATCGTTCGCACTAGATGATAAAAAAAAATTAAATAAAACCTTCCTAGGAAAAAACTTTATAACATATGGTTTGATTGAAACGTGAATCAATTAAAATATTTAAATTTTTTGTCTATGATTAAAAGAAATATCATTGAGTTGAACGGACGAGTTAAATTACAACTTCACTTTAATTACGACTGGTATGTAATAAATTATATGATTTAAGATGACATAAAAAAAGTCAAGTGCGAGTCGTACTCGTCCACCTAGGGTCTTGTACCAATTTCATGAATATTATTTCAATCGTAGTTCACGAGTAAGTACAACTTATAAAAATTTACAAACTTAACTTCGCCAGCGTATGCACACATTTTGTTATTTTTTTAACTTAACGCTGCATCCCGCACGCGACAGGGTAGGAAGAGGAAACCTAGTGCTAAAGCACTCCGTTCCCCACTTTCCGCCAAAATCCACATGTTTAGCATGATAAGTGGAGCTCAACGCAGCGCTTTGTCTTTTCTCCGACTTTTTGAGAAAGGAAATAAAAATACAAATATTTCATTCCTTCGAGTAGAAATGGTACCCACAACTTGCTGCGTTTATCATCGAAAGCCCTGTCCCTGCGCTACGACTGACCTCTGTATGAAGTGAACTACAAATATAACGTACTGTACGTTCTCATTTCTTGCCAAATTTTATAATTGTAGGTCTATGGGAACTACCTTATACGTACCGTATACTAACTAGGCTTTGATTGCATGGCGTACAAAGTTGACAAACTTAAGTTTGCGGGCGTGGGCACTCATTTTGTATAAAGTGAACTATAGTTTGTAATGTTTATTTTTTTTTCTATGAAATATTTATAAATTTTTATTATTCGTATTTTTTCCTTTATAATACAAATCATTATTATAAGTATTCTAACTTCTTGGTAAATTTTATGTCGGTCCACCAGAAGTACTAATTTCATATAAATAGTTTTGAGATTCTATAAGGGTGCCGTTTTTTCTTTTGGTGTACGGGGCCCTAAAAATGTGATATATGTATGTATATTTAAAATTATGTTAAAGAAAACATAATATAATAAAGATAATATAATGATCGTAAATTTTTACTACTTCTCGCTCTTCGTCAATATTTCGTCAATAAGTTCATTCCTGTTGTAAGCAAACAGCAGAATCGATTTTAAAATATTTTTTAGGCTATTAGCATGTTTTCCCAACTATTCCATTTCATTTCATTATGAAATATTTCATTACTAAATAGTCAGAATATTCCATCTTAGGAACAGTCCAGATTACATCGAAAAGTTTTCTTTTTAAGAAATGGTTTATTTATGAGATACGCATTTATGATGTGGATATACATTTATAATACCTAAAATACTAATTAATACCTTAAACTATTTGAATTTTTTTTTTTTATAAATGACACTAAATTGTACGACCGGTCGACCTACGTCAAGCGAAACAATATTAGTTTTTTATGCGAAACTTCTTTGTCGTATAATTTATAGCATTTCGTTTAATGGGTTTATAATTTTCAATAAAATAAATTTCATAATATTCGATTTCTATCAAGTCTAAAGGGTTTTTTTTTATTATTTAATAGTACTATTAACAGTGCTATCAGCATATTACGTCTATAGTTATATTTATAAAATATATGAACTCCTAATCCTATTTTAACCTTTTTCTAGTTTCTTTAACTTTTATCTCACGACTCCCGGGAAAGTCTATAGAAACCTATATGATGTAGTGAAGGAGTCTTGGCACTAGAACTAATTAATTTATATGAAAATTAGTTTATGTATTTAAAAAATCAATTTCTTCCAGATTACTTATTTACTTATTCACATTTAATCGACCAGGTCGGTTTCCAGGAGGCGTGGGTTCGAGACTCGTTACGTCAAAATTTTTATAAAAAAAAATCAGCTTCACGCTGTATCCCGCACACAGTAGGGTAGGCAGAGAGAACCTAGAGTTAAGACACTGCGTTCCCCACTTTCTGCCGATTTCTGGAGGCATTGCGTGTTGAGTGGAAGAACTCAACGCCGCGAAAATGTTTTTATGTTTTCTAAATAAGTATATTTCTTTACTAAGTGTGGAATAACAGTTTAAAAATGTTAAAAATATTCTTCCAGATTGTTTCCGTACATTGGTAGCATGGAGCGCCTGGAGGGTTCCCAGTCGCATGTCGCTGTCCATCCTACTAATACATTGGGGGTACAACCTGACCTTGCTGGGCCTCAACACTACACCCGTCAGACTATCTGTATATAATATTGTAAGTTACTTCATTAATAAATTAAATATATTTTTATCAGCTTCACGCTGTATCTCGTGTTGAGACACTCCGTTCTCCACTTTCCGCGGGATTCTGAAGGCAATGCGTGTTGAGTGGCGGAACTCAACGCCGCGCTTTACCCCGACACCAGAGCGAAGAAATGGAAATATAAATCTAAATAAATATTTTAATTTTTCGAGTGGGGGTCGAACCCACAACCAGCTGTTTACAGTCTTACTTTATGCCCCTGCGCTACGACTGGCCTCTAATTATTATATTATAATTTGTTCAAAATAAATTTTATCAATAATATCACAACTTCCTATGTGATTTTATGTGATTTTGCTCACGTTTTAGCAAAGGCGCATGGAGAATACTACTTTTGAAGCAATAACATCTCAAATCAATTGAAAATTAAAGAAATATTTATTACAATACGGTCGACGAGTCGTGGCTGCCTTTAAGTTAGCTGACATGACAACGCAGATTTGATTTATAAATATATATTATTTGCTATTGATAATTTTGTTCCCGAGCGAGTGCACAATGCGCAGGAGTTTATAAAGCCTAACTTCGGCTTCAGGCGGCTACGACTCAGTACTGACTATCCGAATGAAGGTCCCTTATTTATAAACAGCTTTCAAGCTTGATATTGATGAGCCATTTTCATTCCTAAATATGTAATTTACGAATAAAAACGGCACCTCAAGATCGATCTCAGACTTGAGACCGGTTTATACATACGGGCCTAAGTATAAACCTTTTTTTACAGGGCGGACATTGGCTGGCAGTTTTATTCATGACGTACCTGACAGCGCTCCCGCTACATCTGATGGTAGAGGCGCCTATGCAAAAGTTCTTAGAAGCCATTTTTAAATAAATACTTCTTATACAACCAATTATAAAACGGTGTATACGACAAATAAGGTTACCACGCTAGGCTAAAACCACTCAAGCGAAAATCGAACTTGTTACCTATCGTTTATAACACTTAGACATAGCTGACTGATCTCTCATTATATGAGATAAATATTGACTTTACAGAATATCGATTTATATTTACAGTCTGTTAAATATACTTTTATTTGTTAAACCTGTTTTGTAAATACAAAAATATCTACATCCAATTTTATAAATTGGATTGGTATGTAAAATAATCAATTTTATTACCAAATGCATAATAATATCATTTTATTTAATAAAATGTTAAATAATAATTGATATTTTATAGTGCAGATATAAGCGACACGTTTTTGAATGTAAACTGCGTAATATAATATATATATTTTATAGTCCCGTCACCACAAATACCACAATAATTTAAATAAAATCTGAAATGGTTGCAAGTATGATAAAATTATACCGATTTTTACGGCGATTGCTTCAAAACGTACCTATACCCTTTTGTAAAAAAAATTATAATTGTAAATTTGTACGTCATAATTTCGCGCCAAAAACTAAATGTCACTTTAAAAAAGAAAAAAAAATACTTACAAATATTATTAATAAAGAATTATTGATCATCGGCAACTTCAAACTATTCTGCCTAATGTGATCATTTGATTTAAAAGCATTGTGGAAATCTATCCGAAATTATATTGACCATGTAGCATATACAAATTTAATATAAAATTAAATTTTTAAATACAATTATTTCTTAAGCAACATTTTTTTTTGGAAACTCGCAATAAGATCTGTCGGTTTTGGAATATTAAATAGGCCCTTACTAGACTTTTATTAGAGTAAAAAATACCTCATATTAAATGTATGTAAGTATATGTATCTATATAAATTATAATATTATGGTAATTAATTTAAGTGTATTTTTTACTTTACGTAATATTATATGTTTTTATTTTATAATTAATAAATAATATTATTATATTTTTAATAATAATTAGTCATAAATTTTCTACATTTTATAATCTGTGATATTACTATTATTTGTAAGAGGAATTAATTGGTAATAAAAAATATTTTAAAATATCATTTGCTGTATATTTCTAAAACCTAGCTATTACATGTACCACTAACTTATAGATTAGGGCAACAGGAGATACATTACATTATTGTATGTAATTAGGACTCTTAACGTATATTTTAGTATGAGGTTCACTAATTCTCACTGATTCGCTGATAAAATATTTAATATTCTTATTTCTTCGCTCTCATAACAAAAAAATAGCAGCGTTGAGTTCTGTCACTCGACACGCAATGCTTCAGAATTTCGCGGAAAGTGTTTAATGGAAATATCTAAATAGAACCGGATTGCCTTAAGTGACCGTTTAAGTATTACGTAAGCACTATATGGGGGTGGGGTTCTCTGTATTCCTTATTTTTGATGATACGGGGAGTGGGAGTCCAGATGGTGATGACGTATTCACCAGCAGAAGTTATTATTTTTTTTACACGTATTGTGCTATACGCCCACGATTATTCGCAAATCGCTATATCAAAGGCTATATTTTTCAGACGTTATATAACTTTTAATTTTATAAAATATTATAATATATCCATTTAGCTGGAATAAATAACACAAACTTTTTACAGAATTTTAATCTATACACTCTACTAAAACAAACATTTATTTACAACTCAACCTGGGTATTTTTACACCCATATAGCCTTTAAGGGTTAATTCAACATACAAACACATTAAATAAAATATGCAGAAAAATGTATCTCAAATTAATATGTAATTCAAGATCAAGTGAAAAATCCATACTAATGTTATTTTTTTTTTAAATATAACTAGTATGTATTCCGATTATATTATAGTGGTTAAGTTAAGGCATAACTTAAAATATTTATTTTATAATTCGTTGTTAAAAGTAATAGGGTTAAAAAATAACCTTAGGGGTATCTGTAAGAGATAAGTCACAGCCTTGATTTGATATGTCATGCAAACTTGCTGCTTTTATTAAACGCGAGACATTTCAAATCTAGGCTGAGGCACTGATCACTAAGGAAGATAAAAGCCTCAACGAGAAAATATAATCAAGCCTCTATGTAATTTAAATGGGAAATTCCCAGAGCAAAATTTGAGCATATCGCTAAAATCGGTGAGAAACTTGATAACTACTTGTCAGTTCAATGACTGTTTTGGCCCCCTCAAAGGCTGCACTTGACAACTTTAGCCAGCCGTTGCTTCGTCCATTACACACAGTAAATGATATCTTGGTCGGCGAAAGAGAAAGATCAAACTCGACTATGGATGACTGAGGGACTACGCCGCCGACCAATCCGCGGTGTTAGAGCTCAGTGCCTGAAGTTAACTTCAGTCAAAAATATCTTCTTAGGATGTCCACAAGTCAAGCGGACCAGATATTTTCTCTTTTTTGGTGCTCCGATCGTATGCTTCTGAAAACTCACTGGTGCTAACGCGTTAGTTTCGTCACTTTACTTCGGTACTACAGACTCGTGGAATGGTCACTTCAATCGATGATATTTTCTAAATCTACCTAGCCTGTCGCTGTAAAAAGCTTGATTCAATTGAACCCCCAGAAGATGCAAGTTTGTTTGTTAGCCACTAAGAAAAACCCATTTTACGCGTAACCAGTTTTCAAGAATACTCCTCCTTAAGTCGCGCCCAGTATCAGCACATTAGGCCTTAGCTTTTCGAGTGACTGCTAGTATATAGAGCTCAAATTCAGCCACATATTACATGTACTATTCTCTGGGCTGGTGCACCTCAGTACAAGCTTGACCCATTTAATCGTACACAATGTAGAGCAGTTTGAATCTTTGAGGACCCAATAATTTGTAAAAGGCGTTTTCGTAAAGACGTCTCTTCGTTGTTCGTTCTCTACTATATTTATCACTAGCGGACCCGGACGCGGCTTCGCCCGCTTAAACTTTACGAATGCTTATAGATATATTTAGGAAATTGTTTGTGAAAATATCTAACTAATTTAAATAAAAAAAATATAAGTAAACGTAACCATAGTAAAATATTAATAAAAAAACTAAACAAAACCAGCTACATTATTAATAATTTTATCTCTTTCTGTCTTTCTATTTCTTCGAGCTAATGTCCAGAATAACTGAACTAATTTTTATTGGACTTTCAGTGATCGATTTTACTGATTTACCCGGGAAAAATCTTTTTACTCGTTTTCCTTGCGCGCGTACATAGATACTATATGAAATAACTAAAGTCCTTTCTACATTAAATATGATAAGTTTTGCGAGCAATATCAAATAAAATCCCAGAAAACTAAAACCACAATTTATTAAGTGTATAACAACGGTATAGATAACCATCCAACCAAG
>JAATLQ010028214.1:0-10744 GCA_013421005.1 Heliconius erato x Heliconius himera | reverse complement strand
TCAGAGTACTACTAGTACTCTGCCACTGACTAACCTCGACTATTCGGATAATTGATTATTTAGTTAATCAATTATTATCGTAATTATGAATGTGGTTAACACCTATTTGTAATTGCACTGGGCTGGAGCAGTGAAGGCGAGTGTTGATATATCGGAAAGGGTACCCTGAAGCCTACACCTGTGGTCGCAAGTCCCAGGCACTGCTCCATCCATGCTTTTCATCATTTAAAGGCCGTAAAAAATATTAGTTGCAACTACCGTCCACATTTAATGTTAGTTCGATACGACTACTCTCTCGTTATTTATCACTTCCGACGTATTTTTTTTTTTATGGAAAACGACAAGGCAAACGAGCGTTCGGGTCACCTGATGGTAAGTGATCACCGCCGCCCACGGCCCCTTGCAACACCAGAGGAGCTACAGGTGCGTTGCCGGCCTTTAAGGTGGAGATAGACGCGCTTTTTGAAGGTACCCATGTACCCAGGTATGTGAGGAATATGTCAGGATGTACGAGCGGTAACGATAGTGATAAGTGTTTTTATTTATTAAATTTCTAACCTGATTCCTAATTATATATATAAGCTATTTTAGCGCCTACGATAGGTACTTACTGTAGCCTCATTAGTCATGGATTCGAATGATTGATATTAAACGTTATTTTTATTACTTCATATAATGTCTCGAGGTTGAGCTGAAAGATGAAAAACTAGTGTCTATAATAAAAGGTCATCCTGGTTGTCCGTCTGTTATATGCAAAAAATAAAAACTTTTCTTAAAGTGAAAAAAAATGTTATTAAATAATTTTTCTTGTGCTTATGAAAAGGTAAATTTAAGTGAAGAAAAACAAAACTAAATTTCGGAAAATATTTTAATAAAATATCTAAAGTTTTTCTAACAAACCAAAAATAGTAAAAATCAAATACAATATTAAAATTTTAAACAAAATAGTTGGTATAATCTATTTTAATTTTCATTTTTCTTTTTCCCTCTCTCCTTATTTAACCTGCAGAGACTTGACCAGGAATGTAAAAGTCCTTTTGTTCATCCGACATTATGGTCACTTTCTGGAATTATAAAAATAAATAATGTAAATCATTTACACTCAATATTCACGTAATATTGGAAAAAACTAACCTTAAACTCTATTACAAGACATAAACTGACATAGAAATTCATGTTCCCTCGTCAGTTCATTCGGGGGATTTAACTGATAAAATCATAAAATCAGCTTCAGGCTCTATCCCGCACACAGCAAGGTAGGCAGAGGGAACCTAGTGTTAAGATACTTCGTTCCCCACTTTCATTGCATGAGTGAAGCGGAACTCAACGCCGCGCTTTGCCTTGACACCAGAGCGAAGAAAAGGAAATATAAATTTAAATAAATATTTAATTTTCTGGAGTGGGGATCGAACGCACAACCAGTCGCTTTTACAGTCGCACTTTGTGCACCGGCGCCACGACTGGCCTCAATAGGTAGATAGGTTACCCAAATCGTAAATGGGTTTATATGATGTTTAAGTATTAGGGTAATATACCATTCCTCGTCGAAATATTCCGTTGAGTGGATAGAGAACCAACAATCATTTAAGCTAAATACTCAATTCTCCCAACTGATGAACTTTGTGAGTATACTCGTATAATACTTTTGTACCGGTGTTATGTAAACATATTAAGACATTAGGTAGACATCTAAACTAACAAATGTAGATATAATAAATGTAAATATCTTTATAACAGCACTAATTGGTTTTTTTTATTTTCATCAAAATTTTGTTTGTTCTTAATTTAGTTAATCTAGGATGAATGAAACAAATCAAAAACAAAAGAAAACATGTTTCAATTTACATTCAAATCTTACATATAGTATAGTACAGCGTAAAAAAATTGGATAGCGTTTCTCTCTATGCGGTTCGCTAAGTGACAGCTCCGACTCTAGGAATTTTTAATTTTGCGGTATTGACGGAATCTCGCATATAGAAATTATAAAAATTACATAAGGTAAATAAATAAATTAATTAAACATCTAAAAATTAAATATGGATTTAATATATTAGTGTGAAGTAATTTTTTATTATAAAGACTTTAATAGCCCGAACCATTGCGTTCGGGTAAGAGATTAGAAGCCCTAGGTTTAAGGGCCCCCATTTAGACTCAGGTCCTCATCTTGCAACGGAATGAGCATGGTGAATCCAAAAAATGGTAAATAATTCTTTCTTTTCACAAAAATGAGAATACACTATCTATTCTTAAATCTCAACCCGATTAAAATTCAAAATCAGTAATCGAGTTTCACTCGTAAGCTAACTAAATATTCCATTAGTTTCAATTGAATTCGTAATTGCACACGTCGAAAACATTTGTAGTATGTATAAACTCAGAAACAAACTTAGCGAAACGAGAGAGCACCTCCGAACTGAAAGTTTGAGAACATTTTGTGATGAGATAAAAGTATGCAAATTAATAAGTTTAATTTTATGCATAATTAAGATGGTTTAGGGTAATCTGTAATTAGAATAATGTTTTTCCATAGTAATATAATAATATTTAATACAAGAATTTTTGATTGGATTACGATTTTTTTTTATAATTCTTGCTAAAAAAAATAACATGAAAGTATTAGTATTCTAAATTATTTATTTCTTTGTTTTTTTGGTGCACTAATTTCTGAACGGTGAAATAAAAAAATCTTTTAGAAAAACAAAGGTGACCGAACGTTCGACGATGGATAACTTTGCTTCTTTACCGTTCGATCGAAATTTAAAGTGAGTTTATTATTATTTAAATTGATTTAGTTAAATGCAGGTGAACTTACATACATAAAATAATATCTACAGTATGAACTCTTTTCAGTTTAGTGATTAGTCGAAAAGAGATCCACAAGTAAAACCAACCTTCTGTTTCAGTCGTCTCATTTCAAGCAGCAGCGCGCGCAGTATACGGTGCGCCAGGAACTCGCAGGTGCGGCGCACGTCCGCGCACTCCACGTGCACTCTGTTGTCCACCACCGCCCCCGACAAGCCTTCCACTGCTTCACTCCATTCCACTATTAAATAAATATAATATATTATAGGTAAAGTGACCTGTGACCTACAGGTCATAAAGAAGCTGTAGCTCTATAGATAGTAAAAAAATAGATACAATATTTTAAACATTTTTAAAGTGTTAATCCACACTTAGGAAAGAAAAATATTTATTTAGAAAATAACAGTTTTAAAAATGTTATACAAAATAGTATCTACCTTATACCTATCCTCATATTTTAAATCATGAAATTGACTAAATAGCAGTGAAGCTTTTTTTCATCAGAGGCAGGCAGAGGGAACCTAGTGTTCGGACACTCCGTTCCCACTTTCTACTGAATTTTGGAGTATTGCGTGTTGAGTGGCGGAACTTAACGGCGCGCTTTACCTCGACACCAGAGCAAGGAAAATGAAAATATTAAACATTTCATTTCCTCGACTGGGAATCCCCTCAGGAATCAGTGCCCGTGTGCCACGACTGGCCACTGACATAAATGTATGAACTCGTACATATATAAATATATCTACTAAAACATCGTTTTATATTTATTTCTTTGTAAAGTTTGGGCTGAGTCAAAGTTCCAAAAACGTGTTAAAATTTTTTATACACCTAATAAAATTTATGAATACAAACTCGGATGTCTCATATGAGGCAAAGTGACTTTGCCCACTATTGGATCCATGCCCTTCTGCACTCGCTGACTTACAGAGCGAGACAACAATTTCGCTGCTACATTTATCATCTGTAAATATTGGGGTAAATTAGTTAAAGTTCATCTTTTTTTTCTGTCTTTTTGTACTTTGAAAAATATAATTATTTATAAATATAGATAAAAATATCAGATAGTATGATATCAAATGCTAAACACTATTTATTTCAATGGCGTTATAATGCATACACCTATAAATTTAATATATTAAAAACGAAATTAGGTATGTAAAATTAGCTTCACGATATATACCGCACACAACAGGGTAGGCGGATGGAACCTAGTGTTCAAACACTTCGTTCCCCACTTTCCACTGAATTCTGAAGGCGTTGCACGTTGAGTGGCGGATCTCAACGCCTCGCTTTGCTCCGACACTAGAGTGAAGAAATGGAAATGGAGTGGGGATCGAACCCACACTATGTGCCGCTGCGCCACGACCGGCCTCAAATGTGGGTAGGTATGCAAAAACATTTTTAACTAAGTAATTTGGTCTGTAATAATTACAGGTTTCATTCTTTTCAGTTCATTAAAGCGTCGTTGGGTTAAAAACGGAAGCAAACGTTAGTTATAATAGGCTATTAATCACTACTAATAATACATTTAACTCTATATATTCGATGTAATAATAGCCGTGGCTATTAATCTATATAAAAAAAATGAAAAAAGAAGTGTTATTGTTTTTTATTATAATATATTTCAATATATACAATAGTTGGAATCTGAATATTATGAAGAAATGAAATTATTGCAAGACTCGAATATTTTTCTACTACATTACTACACTACGTTAAGATTTTTTAAAAGTTTAACCTAAATAATTAATTTATTAAAAAATATAATTCAATACTAAGGTCCATATTAATTAACCCCTCTCAGCTCTCATAGTTGATCGATCTTGAGAACTATGTCGAGTTGTCATTTTCATAGATCTATTATCATAGATGTATGCATAAAAACGGCATCTCAAGATCCATCTCAGAGTTAAGAGCGGCTTATTAATACAGACCTAAATGTCTTATAACGAATGCAATCTCTTAAATCAATCCACAATCAAATTATGATTACACTTTATGAAAGTAGGTGCAGAAATGTAAGAAAAGGAAAAAAAGAACGATACAAAAAATCACACTGTGAACAACGAGCTTCCGTTATCAGAACTACTTTAAATTCCATACGAATGAAATACCTCGAGCAATTTTCTTCTTTCAGGCAAATAAGTTCCCAGCGACACCGGATCGGGTAAATCCTCTAAGCGGTCCGAGAAAGTGACTTCGGCCAGTTTCGTTTTGGAGGGCTGTTCGTGTGGTAAAATATTTTATTGTGCTAGTAGTTTCAAACAAAGTCATACATATGATTAAAGCATATAAGGGTTAATATTGACATTCAAAATTCAGGAAATTTGTGAATTTCGTAGTTTGTAGATCATCGGTATAGAAAAGGTTCACTACTTAAATTTGATGTCTTGTTTGATATACTATTCGTATATCTATTAAAGGGGTAAAAAAGATTTGACAATGTTAATAGATTATCTTCTTTTCTTAGTAAGTAATAGTAGTATGTTTTCTTTCTAACAATAAGCAAATACAACCCAGAACGTACGACTTTATATTATATTTTCCGTTGATTTTTATTTTGCATGCCGAAATCTGCTGGTATTTTAATTTTACAATACAAACTATAGAGTACTAACAAAAAAAATGTGAATTTGAACTCACAAACAATGGATGCAGTCATCTAAGTTTCTATTGCGCTACGACAGCGTAACGTGACGACAGTAAGGAGAGAAAATTATATATTGCGTTGCATGTTTCCCACAATTCTTATAACTTCGGTAAACTATTATATTAATTTACTTTGAAATTTCTTCTTTTGATAAATAGTAATACTCCAGTAGCTTTCCAACTTTTGTTTAGCCTTAGTCATTTGTAATTGTCAATAATAAAATATATTATTTATTCGAGTACGTAGGATGTCTTTTGAGTGAGAATTCATTCCCCGAGAATGATTAAATTTAAGTTATGTTTATAACAGACTTTTAAGTGACAGTTAAGTTAAGTTTCGAATTTGGAGGGAAAGTGAATAACAGCTTCTTGACATTAGGTTTTCCTTGTCTTTATTGTTTTTCAGCTTCAAGCTATATCCTGCATGTAGCGGGGTAGGCGGAGGCATTGCGTGTTGAATGGCAGAATTTAACGCCGCGCCGTTGCCTCCACACCAGGGCGAAGAAATTAAAATATTAAATATTTCATTTCATCGAGTGGGAATCGAATGAACAACCCGTCGCGTTTACAGTCACACGCTTGTGCTACTTCGCTATGACTAGCCTTTGTCTACCTTGCTGCACGGAAAAATATTGAGCATAATATACTAACTTATTTTAATAGTGAGAGAAAAATGAATTCAACCACCACTTTTAACTAGCATTTAGCACTTAGTGCCCTTAGATGCAGGTACCTTCTTATCTAAATATCAAGAATTTTTCCAAATGCATCTTTGTTAAGAAAACACAAATTTTAATACATTTTTTAATATTATTAAATTTAGATTTTTGTTATAAACGACAAAATTGTTGAAGGCTTTATATTTTCTATGTGTACTGCATTAGAGCGTGCTCTAGATTCAATATGTGGTATGTGGATACGAGTAGCTTATATTCAATGTTTAAAGTGACTAGTGTTTCCACTATGTCCTAGTTTACGAACCACCCCATAGTTGTAAAATGTGTACATAGTTATTTACTATACCCATGTACTAAATTATGTTCATATATAGGATATAACAAATAGATATTTCATACATTTACTTAACACATGTTCTACAAATATTACGTATATTTATTTTAAGCAAGATTTTAAAATGTCTTAAGTAAAAATCAAGATTCTTTCACAGAAAGTGGAACATATAAAAAATATAAATAACAGTAGTTTTTATTACTTACCTATTTATTATGTGAAAGATAGCAAGCAATATAAAATATTTACTTAGTGAAAAAATACAAAAGATGTCTGACAGTGATTGGAATAATCCACGAAAAGCAGGACAAAGCCTGTCCCGCTCGAGACATCTAATTTTGTGGTTATAAAATCGGGACGTCTGGCAAAGCTGATCAATTGACCCCATATGATCATAAAACGCAAGATTTACCTATACCTATTTTAGGTTGCGATCGAACCCGTAATCTTAGGCTTAGTAAATACATTTGTTTATTAAACCAGTAAGACCTCATCTTTTTATACATTTATGTATCTTACAGGTACTATAAGCGTTAGGTAAAATTATTAAAGATAATAAGGTATACTTTGAGTTGACAACTAAAATGGCGCGAACTGAGAATTGAGTGGAAAAAGTAGATGACACGGCCCCTTTCTGGTAATGAATTCAATCAGTTTTACGGATAAAATGTACTTCGATTTTTGACAATAGCTAATAAATATTATCAAAATATTTGTCATGTCATACACTGTTGTCCTACCAGACTGCTTTGTTAAAATTTTTTTTTTTGTATTTTTTTAAGAGGTTATTTTAATTTATTACAGTTGTTACATATTTTTAATCTGTGTTTACTTTACTTATATATTATCTGTAGCCATTTTATACAAGGTATTGATGTTATACGAAGTGAAAACAACAAAGTTACAGTTACTAAAACTTTGATAAAATATTTTGCTTTGATGAACGAAATAGGTAGTTTTAATTAATGAAAGTTCTTGTCTTCCTTGAGTAACAGTATACAAGAAAACATACTGAGGACTATTGCCCACTAAAATAACTTTATGAGCCAAATTTATGAAGTTCAATTTATGTTTACAAGTGTTATGTATAATGTAAATTTATGTTAACAAACTTATTATAAAAGAGTATAATAAAAAAAATCCGTAACTTAAAAAGAAAAAATGGAATCCCTTACACGTTATTGTCTCGTCTGTCCGTCGGTTACGACCATTTATCTCGAAATCGCGTGGAGTTATCAAACTGTCGTTTATATCAAATACTTACATCTAAGGTCCCTTGGAACACATTAAAAATCAATTTGCCTCCAGCAAAAAACGAACCCACAACCATCGTGTTTATAGTTAGATTGAAGATAGAAAAAAAAAATCAATAATTCCAATGTTCCTATTAATTAATAATACAAAACTAAAAGAAAAATCTAACGAATAAGGCACTAATTCTCACCACAGGAGTAGGCGGTCGATCCTTCACGCTCCTCATGTCGACGTCGGTTGTAGAGTCTGCCGGTATGTTCACAATATCGCCGAACCCTATGGACGCGCCTCGCATGTACTGGCGCGCCATCTCGGCCGCCACTTGCATCGACCACCTCGGTACTTTTGTTGCACTGATTTTGGAAAATACAAATCTTAATATTATATTTTTTATAGCTTCACGATGTGTCCCGCTCACAGCAGGGTAGGCAGAGGAAACCAAACGTTAAGACATTCTCATTTTTTGCTGAATTCTGGAGGTATTATGCGTGTGGAGTGGTGGTGCGTGTGAATTCAACGTCGCAAATCTTTATAATAGGTTTCCTCTGTCTACCCTAAGCTTCTTAACTACTTAGACATTATGACGTACGACGAATTTGTATAGTTTTGCGTCACCTATTAATGGAAGTTCTCCAAAATTTATATTTTATTTTTTATTATACATGTTTTTATCTGTAAATCGTTTGAAAGAGCTTTAAAGAACGTAGAGATTATATTATTATAAGCTATATAGAGATAGCTTAAACAATGGGCCTGGGAGTCAGTATAATGAACAATAAAAATGTTGATTTTATATTTAATAATTATAATTATATTTTATTATTTAGGTATATGTATGTAATAGGTACTACATAAATCGTTAATTCTAAAAATAAAAAGATTTGCTATGTCAACTGTGTAAATTAAAAGATCCAATTATTTTTTTCTTTAGCGGAACTGCAACACCACTGAACCAATATAAAATTATACGTAGTTTAGGTTTTGCATCGTTTGTTATTAAATTAACATAATATATATATATATATTACTATAATACAATTTAATTCAGCTTATATATCGGAATAGTGCTTAAAACATATTACCGTTTTTTCGTCGAAATCGGCCGAATACTTTGGAAAAATACAAGCGCAGCTCTGGAGTGAACCATTTCTTGAATATCTTGAAGTAGACGGTCCACTCGTCGTTTCGCAAATACCATAATAACAGCTTCTAGAACCTAAATATATATAAATATATATATATATATATATATATATATATATATATATATATATATATATATATATATATATATATATCCATACCTATATTATAAATTCGAAAGTAACTCTGTCTGTCTGTCTGTCTGTCTGTTACGCAATCAGGGCCAAACCGCTAATGCAATTGTGATAAAATACTCATAAAGAGATACTTGAGGGTCTTCGGATGAACATAGGTTACTTTTTTTTCTCATATTTGTAATATTGTCGATATATACTAAAATATTAAAATATTTTTTAGTTTGACAGGCAATTTATTCTGCCATCTTAATAACAACCGACCGTTGCTAAGCAACGGTTTGCAAAGTTTGTGGTTATAAGAAATCGTCACCCAAAATGGGCTTGCTTAACGCATACATGGCGTGCGCCGACTCAACCTTATGAGATACATAAAAACAATGTCTAACAAAAATATTGTTCCTTAAATAATGTTTAAATAAGTCCGCGATGGTATATGTTTATCTCTGAAGGTTGAGCAAAAGTAACCATTTTAATTAATTTACTTTATAATTATCGGGTTTTTGTTGTATGTATTTTCTATAATTTGATATTGATCGTTATATATGAAAATGAATATAATAGTCCGGCCGGTCGTGGCGCAGCGGCACGAGGTGTGACTGCAAAACCGACTGGTTGTGGGTTCGATCCCCACTCGAGGAGATGAAATATTTACTTAAATTTATATTTCCATTTCTTCGCTCTGGTGTCGAGGTTAAGCGCGGCGTTGAGTTCTGCCACTCAACACGCAATGCCTCCGGAATTCGGCAGAAGGTGGGGAACGGTGTGTCTTAGCACTAGGTTCCCTCTGCCTACCCTGCTGTGTGCGGGATATAGCGTGAAGCTAATTTAATTTAATTTAATTTAATTTTAATATAATAGTCACATGTCATCTTGATTGAAATTATAGTTTATTGTATAAAATTCTAATAATTGGGATGAATAAGGAGATGTCACTGATTTGAAATTGACGGTTGACGGTTTTGTAAATTTTCACAAATTTTCTAACTACTGTTAATTTTTATGTAATTATTTGCTGTTTATAATTAATTTATACTTTTTTTTGGTTCTCTGCTTATTCGAGTAGTAGATTAGTTAGATTTTCATAAATTTCTTGGTGTGGTGTAAGTTGCGGCCCTGCGCGGCGTCGGGATAATATTATTTAAGTATTTATTATTTAAGGAAAGAATTGTTGGTTATTTCATCTCGGTTGGATGATTATCTATACCTTTGTTATACACTTAATAAATTATAGTTTGTTTTTTGGGATTTTATTTGATATTGTTTGCAAAACTTCTACATATTTAATGTAGAAAGGACTTTAGTTATTTCATATAGTATCTATGTACGCGCGCAAGGAAAACGTGTAAAAGATTTTTCCCGGGTCAGCAAAATCGATCACTGAAAGTCTAAAAAAATCAGTTCAGTTATTCTGGACATTAGCTCGGTGAAATAGAAAGACAGACAGAGACAAAAAATATAATATTTTTTATTGTATTGGAGTATTATGTAAATAACCACATGCACTTGCGAAAACATATCACAACACATTTAATTTTAATTCTTTCAATTATTTATTTTACTTTGATGATATTAATAATGTAGCTGGTTTTGTTTAGTTTTTTTTTTATTAATATTTTAATATGATTACGTTTACTTATATTTTCTTCATTTAAATTAGTCAGATATTTTCAAAAACAATTTTATAAATATATCTAATAAGCATTCGTATAGTTCAAGCGGGCGAAGCCGCGTCCGGGTCCGCTAGTATA
>JAATLQ010028211.1:0-11805 GCA_013421005.1 Heliconius erato x Heliconius himera | reverse complement strand
AAATCGGTTCAGTAGTTTCAGAGAAAAATGCGGACAACAATATGTCGACAGACAGACAGACAGACAGACAGACAGACAGACAGACAGACAGACAGACAGACAGACAGACAGACAAGAAATTCAAAAAAAATCTTTTTGCTTTCTATTAGTCTTTTTAAGTGTCCCTCTATCCATTTCAGTCAAAATTACTAAATGTACAGACAAAATATTTTTACTGTCTTATTATATATAGAGATAATTTTCTCATTAATCAACGATATTTACGTTTTTAAATTACAAATAAGTATGTTAAAATGAAACGCATGTGTCAAATGTGTATCTACTAGATATTGCTATTCGAGACCTGTGAAACCAAAAATTATAGCTTGTCTGGACGATAAGACTGTTAAGGATAAGGATAAAGATTTTACAAGCCATTGGTGAAACTGGCCATTACAATTATAAAAAATGTACTTGGAGTCGAACTCGCGTCTATGGTGTCTAGAAGAATTTTTTTATACGTTTCTGAATATTTTTCTGTCTTATAAAATATGTTCATATGATTACAGATCAAAGTGTTAGGTTATTTTAGAATTGTTCTAAAGTAATTTAGAAATTTGGTACCCAATAAGATTTTTTTAATAATGATATAACCATTTATTTTTGACTATAATAGAAAATATCTGGCCATGTTTAACTTTTCAAGTATCAATGATATTGGAGTAAGTTCACGTAAAAAGCTTGATGATAGTGGACGAGGTGAAAGAGAAATGAGGTGACCGTAGCGTTTGGTCCTCCATTGTCTATGCCCAGCCATAGATAACACATGAAGAGATAATTAATTTCTTTTTCGGAAAAAATCCTTATCCTCACGTCTCTTACAGGGCTCACACGTTAAAGAAACATCACTCCGTTTTCAGCTTTACGTTGGTGTTCATCATATTGTATCCAATTTATCTATGAATGTAAACTAATGTGAACCTACACTCATAACGTTTAACTATTTAAATTGCGCCACGATCACATTTTCATTTAATTAGCGACCTAAACGCTGCTTCGCCCGCTTAATTGTAGCCAAAACAACTGTTTACATAAAATGTAACTTATGTGGTATTCTGATGTATAAGCTACATAGCTGTAAAGTATTATCTAAATGCATTAAATAGCTTTCGCTTGGAAGTAGAACAAACATTTATCCGCACAAAGTTTGATATTAATAATATTACTATCGACTCAAACAAATATAAAATCGACTCAAAAAAATACTCGTACGAGTATATATATAAATAAAATAAATCGAATAAATCAGCTTCACGCTGTATCCCGCACACAGCAGGGTAGGCAGAGGGAACCTAGTGCTAAAATACACAGATACCCACTGTTCGCCTAGTTCTGGAGGCATTGCGCGTTGAGTGGCGGAACTCAACGCGCATATAAAATCGACTCAAAAAAATACTCGTACGAGTATATATATAAATAAAATAAATCGAACAAATCAGCTTCACGCTGTATCCCGCACACAGCAGGGTAGGCAGAGGGAACCTAGTGTTAAAATACACAGTTACTCACTTTTCGCCTAGTTCTGGAGGCATTGCGCGTTGAGTGGCGGAACTCAACGCCGCGCTTTGCCTCGACACCAAAGCGAAGAAATGAAAATATAAATGTAAGTAAATATTCTATCTCCTCGAGTGGGGATCCAACCCACAACCACTCGATTTTACAGTCACACTCTGTGCCCCTGCGCCACGACTGGCCTCGTATATATATACATTGTATATGTTACAATTTATATATTTACGACGTACAAGCTAAGTTACTGTAAAGTTTCATCTAAATTGGTTGATTGGATGAAACGACCATTTATCTTCACAAACGTTCACATTTATAACATTAGTAGGACAGTAGGATAGGATTGTTGCCGCAAAGCCATATTGTCTTTAGAGTACAATCAAATTTGATGAATCTATCAGAACTTCGCAGCTTAACCGCTTAGACTGGAAAGACTAATACTGTTTATGAATAGTTTTCTAACAGATACTATTTGTAATGTTACAAATAAATTAATTTTGGTCCAGTGTTTATTTGTTGATCTAAAATTTAAATATTTAAATATTTTAATAGCTTCACACTGTATTTCACACAACAGGGCATATAGAAGGAACCCTGGGATCTAGTGTTAAAACATTGTGTTCTTCTTTAAGACACATCCGGTTCCCATTTTTTATTAAATTCTCGAGGCACTGGGTGTTGAGTAGCTGAACTCAACACCACAGTTTACCATGTTACCAGAGCGAGGTAATTAAAATATTAAATATTTCATTCCCCCAAGTGGGATTCGAACCCACGACAAACACGTCCACGACAGCCAAGTCGCAAGCTTGAGCCCCTGCGCCACGACAACCTAAATATTATTTTTATTTATACAAAACTTTTGCTTTGGTGATTGACAGACAGACAAAACTACTCATCGGGGGCTATTTTTCAAAATTACCCGATGTTAAGTTGGCCATTCAACATGCAATTTTACCGAAGTTCGTGGAAATCAGTTATGAAAATTTCTTTTTGAGGCCATTTATTAATGTAATAGAATCCAAAATAATGATTTTCAAAATTGTCCGTGTGTTTGTGTACGCTAATGTCAGAAATGGCTTAATCAATTTAAACACAGTTTTCCACTACTGTATTTTGTCGAATTCCCCTTAATCCATACCTATATTATAAATTCGAAAGTAACTCTGTCTGTCTGTCTGTCTGTCTGTCTGTCTGTCTGTCTGTGACGCAATCAGGGCCAAACCGCTAATTCAATTGTAATAAAATACTCATACAGAGATACTTGAGGGTCTTCCGATGAACATAGGTTACTTTTTTTCTCATATTTGTAATATTGTCGATATATACTAATATATTAAAATATTTTTTAATTTGACAGGCAATTTATTCCGCCATGTTAATAACAACCGACCGTTGCTAAGCAACGGTTTGCAAAAAAGTTTATTTGTTGTTATAAGCAAACGTCACCCAAAATGAGCTTGCTTAACGCATACATAGCGTGCGCCGACTCAACCTTATGAGATACATAAAAATAATGTTTTACAAAAATATTGTCCTTTAAATAATGTTTAAAAAAGTCCGCGATACATGTTGATATGATGTTTATCTCTGAAGGTTGAGCAAAGTAACAGAGTAGCAACAAGTAACCATTTTAATTAATTTACTTTATATTTATCGGGTTTTTGTTGTATGTATTTTCTATAATTTGATATTGATCCTTATGAAAATTAATATAATAGTCACTTTTAGCATTTCATCTAAATTGAAATTATAGTTTACTGTATAACATTCTAATAAATAATTAAGGAGATGTCACTGATTCGAAATGACCTAATCTACGACCGGCATAGTATGACCGACGCGAACGGGCAGATTTTATTTTTATTTTATTTTATTAAGTTTACCAACGGCTCATACATTCTTACATTTCAAGTAAATCTAACTTAAAAACTAAAAATAATTAATGTACAGCCACTTAAAGGTAAACACTGCATGCAATATAAAGTGGCTGTGAACAATCGTGAAACGGTAATTTATATAAACATAGATTTGCTAATATATAAAAACGGATTAAAATTATATAAAAATATACTATAAACCAATATAAACAATATTAACAGGAGCATCAATTATAACATAATTTACATACATTGTATTGCTTTCTTAAAAGCTGTTTTAGACATTTTAAAGATGTCAATATCCGTGGATACACTACATTTCATATTATAAAGTGAGGTAAGCCTTGCAATAGGAGAGTTTGATCCCAATTTTGTTCTCCGTCGCGGTTGTGCAAACAAACGGATTGGTTTCCGAGGTATTTTACGGGGTATAGTAAAAGAGAGTTTTGAGAGAAGATGCGGACAATATATGTGATTATTTACCAATTTATATAGATGACTTTGACGGTTTTGTAAATTTTCATACATTTTCGAATTACTGTTAATTTTTATGTAATTATTTGCTGTTTATAATTAATTTCTACTTTTCTTTGGTTCTTCGTTTATTCGAGTATTAGTTAGATTTTCATGAATTTCTTGGTGTAGTGTAAGTTGCGGCCCTGCGCGGCATCGGTATATTATTTAAGTACTAGCGGCTCGCCCACGGCTTCGCCCGCTTAAAATACATGATTATTGATTTAATAAGCACAATTGATTGACAACTATAATTACTTCTAATATGATTTTTTACGACATTATCGTCGAATTAAAGAATAAAGAATTTTTGATTGTTTTAAATAAAAAAATACGACCATTGTTGATAATTGTTATTTATAAGATATACATAATGCTAATTTATTACACGTATATATTTTTGTAACTTTATGTTCTTTTTGCCTATATAATATACGTCTCATCATAATTCTAAAACTCTGTTAAATGTGCTGATGTCAGTGAATAATTTAATCTACTCATTCAGAAACAGCCATAAATGTTAAATTATTGATTTGAAGGATACATAATATTCTTTGCAAAATAACTGTAATAATTGCATATTAACTCCTGCACAGTTTTTAAATTAGTTACATATATTATATGAACGAACCAACCAAAAAATCTTTGTATTTACTTGATATTTCTTTCAAGATCGTTCTTTATCTCTGTGTTGAATTAATTACTACTTAAACTTAACTGTTATGATTTATGAAGGTAATCTCCACTAACAATTCAATTTTGTTTACTTTATTGTATAAAATATTATATAATAGTGATTCAATAATGTATATATTTTTATCAACAGTCATAAGCCAGACGTTTCGAATGTCATTCTTTAGCCAAGAAACCAGCGCGGTTGCTATAAAATATTATACGCAGGCAAGCTAATGCCTTGAGTTCATTCAAATGACGATAACTTTTTTTTTAATGAACCGATTTTGATGAACTAAACTTTAGTAGTTAAGTTAAGTTAAAACAAAGCAATTGGTGAAAATGAAGTGTGAGTGAAATTTTCAAGTAAATCTGTTCAGTACTTTCAGAGAAAAATGCGGACAAAAATATATCGACAGACAGACAGACAAGAAATTAAAAAAAATATTTTTGCTTTCTATTATTCTATTTAGGTGTCCCTCTATCCATTTCAGTCAAAATTACTAAATGTACAGACAAAATATTTTTACTGCCTTATTATATATAGAGATAGAGATTAAAGAGAGAATTGTTGGTTATTTCATCTCGGTTGGATGGTTATCTATACCGTTGTTATACACTTAATAAATTGTGGTTATAGTTTTTTGGGATTTTATTTGGCACGCAAAACTTATCATGTTTAATGTAGAAAGGACTTTAGTTATTTCATATAGTATCTATGTACGCGCAAGGAAAACGAGTAAAAAGATTTTTCCCGGGTAAATCAGTAAAATCGATCGCTGAAAGTCCAATAAAAATTAGTTCAGTTATTCTGTAATAGAAAGACAGACAGAGACAAAATTATAAATAATGTAGCTGGTTTTGTTTAGTTTTTTTATTAATATTTTACTATAGTTACGTTTACTTATATTTTTTTCATTTAAATTAGTTAGATATTTTCAAAAACAATTTCCTTAATATATATCTATAAGCATTCGTAAAGTTTAAGCGGGCGAAGCCGCGTCCGGGTCCGCTAGTCTTTTATATTTTACAATTAATATTTTGTTTCATAAATAAATAACTAAAAAATAACTGTATTATTGAAGTTTCAATGTATGAAAATTGTCTTTAAAATCACAGTACGAAAGTTATTCAGATATAAGAAATAAATAATTGTATTGTCCGTTAGTTATATAAAAAAAAATCAAATCAGCCTCACGCTATATTTCGCAATCAGCAGGGTAGGCACAGGGAATCTAGTGTTAAGACATTCATAGAGTCATTGTGTGTTAAGTGGCGGAACTCAACGCCGCGCTTTGCCTCGACACCAGAGCGAAGAAATAAAACATAAATGTTAATAAAATATTTCATTTCCCCGAGTGGGGATCGAACCCCCAACCAGTCGATTTTTCAGTCACACTTTGCCCCTGCGCCACGACTGGCCTCTTGGTTAGTTATATACATACATATAAATCTTGTTGTCGTAACCTACGGA
Source organism: Heliconius erato x Heliconius himera (assembly GCA_013421005.1). Lineage (NCBI taxonomy): Eukaryota > Metazoa > Arthropoda > Insecta > Lepidoptera > Nymphalidae > Heliconius > Heliconius erato x Heliconius himera. The sequence continues at coordinate 5,718 of JAATLQ010028211.1, read as the reverse complement.
ACAATTTAACTCGAGTGAGTAGGTTTGTTAAACAAAACATTGTTGGCCATCTATAGGGATATTCCCATGGCGATGTAACAAACTTTAACTGAGTTTACGTTGATAGATTGGTAGGTCAACGGATCGTTCAATACAAAAATATTAGTATTACGGAAATATTATTTACGGATGTTTAATAGAAAGTAGGCCAGTCGTGGCGCAACGGCACAAAGTGTGACTGTAAAATCGACTGGTTGTGGGCTCGATTTCCGCTTGAGAAAATTAAATATTTATTTAAATTTATATTTCTATTTTTTTGCTCTGGTGTCGATGCGAAGCTCGGCGTTGAGCTTAGCCACTCAACACGCAATGCCTTCAGAATTTGGCGGAAAGTTAGGAATGGAGTGTCTTAACACTAGGTTCCCTCTGCCTACCCTGCTATCCTGTGTGCGGGATAAAGCGTGAGGCTGATAATAGAAAGTTGGCCGGCCGTGGCGCAGGGGCACAAAGTGTGACTGTAAAATCGACTAGTCGTGGGCTCGATTTCCGCTTAATAAAATTAAATATTTTTTAAAATTTATATTTCTATTTTTTTGCTCTGGTGTCGATGCGAAGCGCGGCGTTTAGCTTAGCCACTCAACACGCAATGCCAGAATTTTGCAGAAAGTGAGGAATGGAGTGTCTTAACTCTAGGTTTCCTCTGCCTACCCTGCAGTGCATGATGATGATTTTTTTTGTGAAATCTTTAGGTGTACAATAGAGCACAGAATATATGGACGAGTGCCATCACCTAATGCACTCTTTGTAATAAACTAAAATATCCTAAACGACTTTGCGGCATAGTTAAAATTTGTTTGGCTCCTCCAGCCAGCTCTAGCTAGTTAGTTGAGATGATTATTAGTTCACTCCGTTTTCGACTTCTTTAATTCGAGATATTGGATGTTGTATGGTGGAACCCAATATCGAACCCGGAACCTGTCCTGTGTCTAACTGTATGAATAAATATTTTCTTTGTCATCTTCAAGCTTCAAAAACATCAGTAGGCAGAGGGAACCTGGAAACCTAGTATATAAAACACCACTACGTTTCCATTAACACACCAGTTCCAAAATTTCCGTTGAATTTCGGAGGCATTGCGTGGCGAAACTCAACGACGCCTTATTAGTTACTACCAGAGCGAGGAAATGAAAATATTAAATATTGCATATCTCGTGTGGGGATTTAACCCACAACCGTCGCATTTACAGTCATACACTTATGCCACTGCGCCATGACGGCCATAAATAAAAAAAAAAATTAAAATATAATTATTCCCCCAAGTAGGTATCAAATCTACTACCATCGCGTTGTCACTCACCTTTGTAAACTTAGCACTGTATAGGTTATTTCATTAAACATATCAGAATGTCTAAAATTTCTATTACGTATACGGAGGTTCCAAGCGACGTGAGATTATTTATGTGTTCCGCAGTGTCCATTCATAATCTGTAGTTTCATTCCATGTGCCTTTACTGCGCCATGGTGATCCCTTTTAGTGTGTACGATACGACGACGATACGATTCTTTTCCGTTGTATCATTTGTTTTGTTTTGTGAATAAATTGATTTATTATATTTTCAATATATTGAGAAGTTGTAATTATTTTTATATTTGGTAATGAACTAATAATTTTCGGCTTCAGAAGTTGGATTTGAATTAATTTCTCCTATTGCTACCAGTTGGGATGAATCAAGATGTCTATTACCTCTTTTACTATAAATTCAGAAATATTATTGAGATTACTAAGATATAAAATAAATAATATTAAATTAACAATATAAAATACGCATTACATGGTTTAAAATTTTCGACCGATGTGTAATATTGCCAATTATTTACAATTCTTGAGATATTATGTATCTAGTGGCAGAACTTAACACCGTGCTTTGTCTATGAGGGCAAGGAAAACGAAAATAATTTTAATATAATTATTCCTCCAAGTGGAAATCGAGCTTACAACCATAGTAATGTACATACATAGTATTTTACAGTATTTGTAAAATCACTAAAACGTGAAAAACAAAGTTATACCCGAAACTTTATTTTCCATAAAGATTAACATCAAAATGTTAAACCAATTTTGACTAAAGGTTCAAAGATATGAATAAGGTAACATACTCTTATAACATAAGACAACATATTGAATCAGATAAGCCGCGATCGTATCGTAACATAACGCCGCGACGGGTCGGATACAAAATATTCTCCATACAGAAATCTATTTCCCGCATCGTCGCCCTCTGAAAGCACAAGTGGCGTTGAACGACAGTTTTGAATGGAATTGTTAGCATTGCCATTTCTACAGGCAGATCAAAATGTATGGAACAATTTAGTTTACACGTTTTGCGTTGCATGCCATTCTAGGATTTCGCCGTGGTAGTTAGGAATGGAATCTAGTGCTAGTACACTCTGTTTTTTTTGTAATTTTTGTTTTTTTAAGAGATATTGCGTGTTAGGTGGTGGAACGCAACTACCATTCAGCAGTCAGTTTCACGCTTTATCCCGCATATTACATGATATGTAGAGAGAGACGCTTAGAGAGTGTTCCTCGCTTTTTGCAATCTACTTCAACAGAGCGGTACAACAGGAATATTTTTTAGCTCCACGCTATATCCCGCACGTAGCCGTAGAGGTAACTGCGGAACCTGGTGTTAAGGTACTTCATTCTCTATTAGGGCAGAAAACAAATCACCCCAATTAGAGATAGACCACAAAGATAGCATTTATAACGACACGCTGTTCCTCTACGCCACGATAGCCTCAATTGTCAACTTAAAATACGAAAATAAAATATTTTTAAATTATTAAATTAAAATAAAATAGTTTCTATGTGGGAGGATTGAACTCACTACCACCATATCTATAAATTCAAATATTTTGACTATTGTGCCATGACACGGCTAATTTCAGCTCACACCGTCCGTCCCTTTGAATGTTAAATATTTAATAAACAACAAACAACTTTTAATCAGCTTGGAATATGTTTTATGAGGGCAGTCGTGGCGCAGCGGCACGAAGTGCGACTGTAAAACTGACTGGTTGTGGGTTTTCCACTCAAGGAGATGAATTATTTACTTAAATTTATATTTCCATTTCTTCGCTCTGGTGTCGAGGTTAAGCGCGGCGTTGAGTTCTGCCACTCGACACGCAATGCCTCCAGAATTTGACAGAAAGTGGGGAACGGAGTGTCTTAAAACTTGATTCTCTTTGCCTACCCTGCTAGGGTTCACGCCTTCACGCAGGATACAGCGTGAAGCTGAAAAATATGTTTTATTAAAACATAGGGATTCGGGATATACCTAAACATTTATGTAAGAGAAGAGCGGTAACCACTTACGGAAGGGAAGACACACCATTCTCCGCAGAATTTCGAAATTTTGGTAATAAAGTGGCGAATTTCAACACCAAGCCTTTTTATTTAAAAAATATGAGTAGCACTTTCAAGGATATTAAAATGTTTTTATATCTTACATGCATAAATGCACTATTTACTAACAAACTATATCAAAACAAAAATTATATGTTTTCTATCTTCACGTTAGATAGCGTTAACTAGCGTTCTAGACACTCCTACACACTCCCGTTTCTACTTTCCCTCGATTTTTTGATACATTGTGTGTTAAATTGTGAACCAATAAATAACTCCGGCTTTGTATTGTTACCGGGGCGAGGAAATAAAAATATTTAATATTTAATTCCTTCGAGTGGGAATCGAACTCACAAACGTCGCGCACAGTGATACGTTGTAGGACGATACTTTAGTTCTTTATTTAATTACACTGTTATGTCGTCGCATGATCGTTACAAGCAATTTAAATCAAGTTACATAAAATTATCAGTAGCGTCAGTTCAGGAAGCCAAGTTATGCTGAGTCCCTTTTCTAGCTTCATACATACAGCAGGCGCGCCACGATATATCTCCCATAGGAAGGAGGAACACCTAGTGTTAAGACACTCCGTTCTCCAAGTACCGCCTAATTTTCGAGACATTGCGTGCTTATTAAACGATTTGCGAATTTAAAACAGCACTTTGTCTTGTTACCAAAACGAGAAAATTGAAATAAATCTTTTCCTGGAGGAATCAAACCCACAACTGTTGTGTATATAGCCGTCATGAGATGGCCTTAAGACTTCTTTAACTAAAAGTAAAGCCTTGCATTAATTAACATAATGAAATCAACCACCAGCCTGTTTCAGCAATAGCATCTTTGATGTCTACAATCGTCACATCACGTTTTCAAAGTGGCGGTAAAGTTTAAATTATTCATACGACGACTGCCGTGTTCCGTAGTTTTGGTTTTTATGACAAACTCACTTTGTAACTTAGATTTCAAATTTTACATATGAACTGACTGGAATGAGAAACATTATAATACATTTTTTAATATGTTAAGGTTAACAATTAAAATCTACTAGCGGCCCACTCGCGGCTTCGCCCGCATAAAACCTATTATTATTTTATTATGATGCATTTGCCGACAGATTGACTATATAATTTATCTATTCAATTATTTTTCATAATTCTGAGAAAATGCAAGCAATATATAATAATATATGTTTTTGAGGATGTCAACAACGGCAAGGGCGCCCCCCGCGGGACTCTTGCCTAGGCTTGCGGCCGTAAACAGAGCGTTCAATTATTTTAATTTTACATGTTCTCGAAAAGCAAACGTCCAAATTATATGCTTTAAAAACCAAAGATTATCTTCATAAGAATTTCTTGATGGTTGAATAACTTTCATTCGTTAGCTTCGATGTCTTTGTGAAACAAAAAGAGATGAAATATCACTTTGGAGTTTTCATCTATTTCTCGTCACAAAATGACTTATTGTGACTTATTTAAAAAAGATAGACATATGGTGTCACGCACTTTATTATAGAACTAATAAAATCGAATGTTTTTGTAGTACAATGTACTTACATATAGCTAACGATTTTAGTAGAGCTCATGGTTAAAGTGACGGAATGCTTAATTATTATTTTGTTATTTAAGGCTAACTAAGATATAAACCGTTTATGCCGTATAACCGTATGTTCTATTGCCTGAGGAATTTAGCTTTCATACAAAACAAAAAAAGTAAATCCGACTAGTAGTTCCAAAGATCTTAGCTTTTAAACAAACAAAGAAACTCTTCCGCCTTATAGATAATCGAGGGTTCGATATGTACTCGGGAAGGATGAAAATTACATTTCCCTGATTTAGAGAGATCCTCTGTCTACCTGCTTATGCGGGATAAAGCGTGAAACTGAAAAAAAGAAGTTTAAAGGAGACTGAAAATATTCCATACATTTTTGGGCCCAGAATGTAAAGATAGGAAAATGGTATGATTTAATAGATTTAGGTACATCATTCCCTCCTTGAAAACTATATAAATTTTGGCAATGTGAGAGCTGAGTTATTAGAGATTTGATAAAAGTGAGGTTAAGTTCGCAGACCAATTTCTTGAATATCAACTTCTATAAAATATGTGATCACTGAGTTGTTTGAGCATTAATGTTTATTATTTATAAATAAAACACATTTTAATGAATATTTTATTCTTCTTAATAATACTCATAACATGAGCACAGCAGCCTACCATTCGTCTTCCTACAATACAATTGCAGTATTTCATAGCAATAGCTTCCCTTTCTCTACGAAAGCTGTCAACTAAAATGTAACAGAAATATATTTTCCTGCTTATATGTCGGGATTATATCA
>JAATLQ010028209.1:0-19424 GCA_013421005.1 Heliconius erato x Heliconius himera | reverse complement strand
GCAGCGGCACGAGGTGTGACTGCAAAACCGACTGGTTGTGGGTTCGATCCCCACTCGAGGAGATGAAATATTTACTTAAATTTATATTTCCATTTCTTCGCTCTGGTGTCGAGGTTAAGCGCGGCGTTGAGTTCTGCCACTCAACACGCAGTGCCTCCAGAATTCGGCAGAAAGTGGGGAACGGAGTGTCTTAACACTAGGTTCCCTCTGCCTACCCTGCTGTGTGCGGGATACAGCGTTAAGCTAATTTAATTTTTTTTTTAATATAATAGCCAAAACACAATTGTGAAAACTACAATTAAATCACTTTTGATCGTTTCTTATTTTAGATGTACACAGATTAATACAAAAAAAAATCATTGTTTATGGTTCTATTTAGTTATTAAATAACCAATAATATTTTTTCTGATATATCTCCTATGTACAGACACCTACAGACCTATTTGTTACGATTTTAATACAAGAAGAATCTGTACGATGATGATTATATATTAATGCCAATTCTCGCCATAAGATAATTTTTAACAACGCTTAAACGTTTGAAGATTAAAATTACGTAAAACACTAAGGGTACAACGCAAAGAAAAGTCTATTTACTCACTGATTTTGGAAGGTAACCTCGTTGAGCGCTGGTTTGCATCAAACAGTTTCTGATGTTGCCGTGTTTGATAGACTCCCAACATAGACATACTCGTACCTTTGTAAGTCCATTACGAATTTTATACTGTTTTCTTATTTACTTAAAATTATTTTACCTTTTTACCCGTAAGACTTGAAATAAACAAATTTTCCTATTCATATGGATATTGGGATAAAAAAAATTGTGCATATTATTTTTTTTATTTATATCGATGTCGGTATCTATACAAGTATTGTATAATCATTCGGTTACCATTCGGGACATAAATTATTTTCATTTTCATTTTATATTTTCATTTTCTCACTTTGATAAATTCCACCCCTCAGCACGTAGTACTCTGAAATTGGCTATAAGAGTGATGTAACACTAGATTACAAAATACCTGGACTTTCTTCTTCTTCTGGATCTAGATAATATAAAAACTGTTGATTAGCTGATAATCATGTAAAAGTTAAAAAAAAGTACGGATCACGTGTTTGGGTTTAATTAAAATATATATTTAAAAAACACAAGAATCCTTCTGCCGCCACTACTATACGTAAGATATAGCGTGATAACCTAATAATAAGAGTGACAAGTAAGTCACAAAAAAGTATAAAATATAATAAACCGATACATTTTTTATTGTAATACTTGATCTGTATATATACATACATATTATAATAAAAATATTTTATACATAGAATATCTTGAAAACTTGCCTTAGATCGAATACTTCTATCTTCAACGTTCACTGCCATTTTGTCTCTATTGTAAAAAATGTTCTTTTTAATATAAAAGTTCTAATAACGGAAACGAATTGTTAGTTAAGAACGCTTGAGCAGACTCACAAAGAACTAAATCTTGGAAAACATCGGTGATTCATTGCCGATCGCGCGACAGAATCGATTACGCTGTCGCAAGTTCGCTTTCGAGGCTTTTAAGTTTTCTCTTTAGAATTGCTATTATAGATATTATTAATTTTAGAGTTTAAGAGAGTAACGTCTTATATTTTTTCATATTTCAAATTGCAAATTATTATTGTGACGGGGATGCTCTTTTCACTACCTTAACTTTAACGAAAATATTTAGAACAGATATATCTGACTTGTATCAGCAAAAATTTGAAAAGATGAAAAGACCAAAAACTAATACATATATTATTCTAACTTCTATTCTATCTATATTTCCCTTTATATTTTGTGATATTAAACTGATTGGAATATTTTCTTTTTATGAATATTTACTCAATAACATACATGTATCAAAATTAATGAAATATTTAAGTAACGAAAGGTTCAAATAGCCACAGGAAATTTTATATTTTTACCATTTTTAGTACTAAAACCATGCTAAAATGTATATTTCATTAATCATACTATACATACATATAGCATGGATAATGTCTTAAGTGGCTGCTTGTACAAGCTGTGGTTAGGCACGGTCACGTACTTAGTGCGGCTGAGGAAGTGCTGATTTACAAAGTGGAAAATCTGAACGCATCATAGATTTAATGGAAATCGTGCGCCAGCATTACTACATCTTATTGTTTTTTGCTAATTCAGATCCATATTCAAATATTTTAGACCATTGAAACAAAAAATATTAATTTACATTTATTATCAAATGTGTAAGTTTTAAGATAAACATAAGTTCTGTTGTACTTAATTCTGTGCCCTGATTATATAATTTAAACCTGCTATAACTACATACATATATGTAACTTAGGCATATAATGCAATAAAATATATAAAAAATAATTAGATAATAAGATGCATTGCAATTACGCATAATTAACAAAGTTAATTATAAATAATACAATCAATATATTTTTTATATCATATCGAGCCAGAGTAGTTTTTGTATAAATAACCCGAATGTCGCAACTGGTCCATATATACGTATATGGGTAGCAGACGGAAAACAGCGGTCGAGTCAAATTCTTAAGTACTACAGTAATAATAAGTATGATGCACTGAATGACAAGTACGAAATATATAATAAATATAATATAATTCGAAACCTATAATGGAACGGTTACTCTACTATATAATGGTTGATATTACTCAAAATTCTTCCAAAAAAAACCAAGACTATGTCCTATCTGCATTTCTACTACAACAGTCCACAGTCTGTAGTTATAATATAAGGAAGAATGTATAAAAGTCTTTATTGAACCCTCTGGGACGTTTATGTGGTATACTAATATATACCAGTGCAGTTTTTCTATATAATTGGTATATGATAAGTAGGTGCGTGTATTTAATGATCTTATATTTAAAAAGTGTGTACTTTTATATAATATAAATTTTACATTACTTCTTTGTTTAATTCGTTTATTATTATTTTAAAGATACATTTTGTAATACATTGTTATACAAATCGTGGTGGCGTCGTCGTGGCGCAGGGGCACAAAGTGTGACTGTAAAATCGACTGGTTGTGGGTTTGATCCCCACTTGTGGAAATGAAATATTTATTTATATTAATAACAACGAAGATGTCACAGAGAGGGGGAGAGGAGAACCGTTTGATTTACTTGAAAATGAAGCAGCCTAAACTAGGCATGGAGTTGTAACAAATAACAATGAGCCACTCGGTTGGACCACAAGATGGTGGAGTGAATTGCTAGCTAGAAATTTGTGGTGACCTTCTAAATAAACTTGGAGAAATAATTAAATTCTTACTTAGAACGAAAAGTTTATGCGATAAGAACGTGATCTGTGTGTTTAAGTCAAGAAATTCTGGAATAAAATCTCTGTAGAATATCTATTTAAAAGATTTTTACTTTAAACTTAATTTAGCATGACTTGTTTTACAATATAAAATAGTTTTTTTTTTAATTTTTGCATATTATTTTATATATATTAATTAAAATAAAATATAAAAAATTGTTTAACTGTAATTTCGATCTATGCCAATCTGTTAATAACAATCTATCCTTTTTATCATATTTCACGGGAAGATTACAAAATTAAAAAATATCATACCGTCCTAATAATACATTTTTAAAAATGCTAAAGGTTATATCCATTTACATATAAATATTTTTTTATAATTTTTCTGTACGTATTCATTTATTTTAACAGGGTATATAATATTACTCTTTATGAACTATTGCGCTTCTTTTTTATTATTTTTAGTTTTATGCAGTCGGGTTTTTTGTTTTAAGGGGTTCCGTAACTTTTAAGGAAAAAAGAAACCCTTATAAGATTATTTTGTTGTACGTCTGTCTATCAAGAACCTTTATCTCAAGAAGGCTTAGAGATATCGAGTTGAAAAAAAGATATTTCTATATTTACTTAAAAAAGATTTGGCCGTTTATATAGCAAAAAACACGTATTTCAACACTATCAAGGGAATCAAAATTCAGGGGGTACTTCCGGTTGACCAGAATTATGAAATTTGGGAGCTAGCATCTACAAGTTGTACTAGTTCAGGAAAAAATATGAAAACTATATATTGTGGGTAAATCCCAAAAAAATATTAGCCTTAAAAGGGAGGCAAAATTTGGCATTAAGGCCGATAATTCGAAAAGCTCGAGACCTCCAATTTTTTACCGAACCCTCGATGGACAAGCCAAATTCGCTTGTCCGGTTTCTTATTATATTTTTTTAATATTCATTGATTTTTGTTTTTGGAAATTTTCGAATACAGCTTACAGCGATAAAAGGGTTTGATGGTAAATTGACACTCGAGCCTGAGGCTTGAATTGGCATGTTTGATCATCAACTGAACCATTTCGGGGATTTGTAGGACCCTCGTAAAAAGTACTCTCGAAAATGAAAGGTTATACACATGGCGGTTGCTGTATCTTTTGAAATTTAAGAAGTAAAGATGTAAGTTATGCGACGACATTAAATTACTTCTGTATTTAATTGTTTATTAATTAAAATTGTTTATAAATAAAAAAATCAGCTTTACCCTGTATCCCTTACACAGCAGGGTAGGCAAAGGGAACCTAGTGTTAAGACACTCCGTTCCCCACTTTCTGAGGAATTTTGGAGGCATTGCGTGTTGAGTGGCAGAACTTAACTCCGCCCTTTGACTCGAAGCCAGGGCGAAGAAATGGAAATATAAATTTAAGTAAATACTTCATCTCCTTGAGTGGGGATCGAACCCACAACCAATCGGTTTTGCAGTCACACTTTGTGCCCCTGCGCCACGACTGGCCTATTATAATATAATTTTTAACAAATAAAAAAAATCGAAAACGATGCAAGTTTAAGACTTATATGATTTTCTCATAGATAACATTGTCAGAACCGGACCAAATCAAAATGGGACCATACGGAAAGCACCAGCTTTCAAATACAAAAATAATCATACGAAATTGGTTCACCCAATCCAAAGTTATGAGGTAATAAACATAAAAAAACAGTCGTATTGATAAGTTTCTCCTTTTACAGAAATCGGTTACAATTTTTTTTTAAATTTGACTATATGTTAAATATAATACTTTTAGAAAATTTATGATTTGTCCAGTATAACGGTAAAAATCTATCGAAAACTTCTTTTTACTACTTGACAATACTTGATAAATAATGAGGCTCAGGTGATGTCAACCTGTTTTTCCTCCGATATAGATTAAAAAAACATAAATAAAAATACAATTCTTTATTTGTGGGGTTTCAAGCGTGCCTATTGAGCATAATCCACTTCGCTAATGTCACGATGTATGGAAAATACACGAAATAAATTGACAATTAAAAGTCACAGCATTATTTTATCTTTTCTTCACTTTAACAGAACTTTCACAAACCTTTCTACTAAAATCACAGTACACGTGTCCTCGTCAAACGACGTGAGTAAATTGAAACTCGGGCCCAGGAAAGGCATCAGCTAGTCTGATAGCCGACCGAACCCTTTCGATTAGTCGTTACTATCGTAAAATGCTTCTGGTACTCGCTTTAACATTTTACTCTGAAAATCTCTTCCAACGACACAATAAACAAGTGTTAACTACGTAGTATTTATTTAAAGTTATATAGATGTATAGTACTTACTTTCTTATACTCTAGAATAGCGAAGCATTTATAACTACGTAATTAAAAATATTCGTAAAGTTAAGAAAATTACAAAATAATCAATAAATTACATTTGTTAATTTAATTCTATGTACTATGAGTAGTTAATTCGAATTTATTTAAATCACTTGTTTTATTGCCGGATATACGGGAAACTTTTTAAACTCTGAATCAAAGTTCAAGAGGGAAATCTTACATTTTTAAATCTATGAATGTATATAGGACGTATAATATTGTCTTCTAAATTACAATTCATAAATATAATTAGCTTTATAGACCTAGAGTTCCTCTTGTCAACACATAACGTCTCGGATTCGGGTAGAATAATTTTCTTCTAACCATCCATGGTTGTGAGTAGAATATTATTTTTACCTTTGATGGACCAAAGGGCGATTTTTTCATAAATGTAAACATAACCCGAAATTGGTGACGTTAATTTGACTTACATCGTTGGTGACACTGGTATCACAGACCGGGATTTTTGACATAAGACTTTACTAATAACTAATTGGATATGGATTGATCTTTAATCTTAAATTTATATGTGGCAATAAAACAATTATTTGGCAAATCACAACTCGTTTAGGGAGAGGGAACCTAGTGCTAAGACACTCCGTTCCCCACTTTCTGCCGAATTCTGGAGGCATTGCGTGTTGAGTGGCAGAACTCAACGCCGCGCTTGTCCTGAACACCAGAGCGAAGAAATGGAAATATAAATTTAAGGAAATATTTCAGTTATTAATGATAGTAAAATCAAAATACATCCAAAATTCAATTCCATGTGGCACTGCCATGAAATTTGCATAAATTTGCAGTTTTCTTGTTATTGTAAGAATTTTATGAGATGGATAATTGTTTATTTATAGTCTATTCGCTTTCTTGAATTCGTGCCAAAAGTTCTTTTGTGTAATAATTACTCAAATATTATGTTCAAATAATTTATAATGATAATTTGACTTGTATTTACTGTTTTATTTTTAGGGACTATCTTTTGGGGGATAAATTTATTCATATATTTAAACTTTTAAATATTTAGTCGATAACTTTTATTTTGATAAAGCATGTACATATTTATTTTTAATAAATTTGTATAAGTGAATAACAAAGAATTTTTAATATATTAAAGTTTATTATATGTAGTTCTCACTACTTTAATATGTCATACTACAGCACAATAACAAAAGTAATATTCTAACAAAGGCTGCATAATACAATACGTTAGCATTTACCCTCTCAACTTTAGTAGAATGTAGCTATGTAGGTATGTGTGGCTATCATTTATTTTATAATAATACTATTAATGTACAGAAAACCATATAGGAAATGTATCAAGCATATAGGAAAGCAGAGGGAAACTTGTATCAAGACACTCTGGCACGTGTACTGCTCACAATCGTCATGTTTCTGTGTTCAGTCAGATTCTGTGCCGCCCCGCCACCACGGCCTCAACTTTTATCATTTATTTCCTTATTTCACTGTGCTTACTACACCTGGAGATAGATTCCATTAATATAAATGGAAAATAAGTATAAATTTCATAGTTTGATTTTGTTGTTTTGGACAATACAAAGTTAATTTCAAAGAAATAGCAAGATAGCTAATCAAGTTGAACTTAAAATATTATTGTGTGATTTATTAATTGAAAAATATCATATAATAACAGTAACATAAATATGATTCTTTTGCGTAATATTTAAAAATATATTTACCTTTTCAGGTTACGATTCAAATTGGTGAAAAAAATAATTCAACATATTTTATTGACTTCTACAGAAAATATACAAAGGAATTAGCCGTTTTGAATTCATTGAATAAACTTATGAATAAATAGTAAACATCCAAAAAAAGTCGATCATATTCTAAAAGAATGCTGTCCGACTGTAAAACAATTCTCATAGTTACATAGAGTAGCTGTCGACGCTACTCACAAATCACAAAACGGATTTCGAATGGTTCACAGTGGACGCTTGCCATTCTACAGATATATATATGTAACTATTTGAGACGAGTTTTTCCCGTTTGTCTTTTACTTTTATCTACTTCAATTATATTTTTCGGTAGATTTATATTTGAGGCCAGTTTGGCGCAGCGGCACAAAGTGTGACAGTAAAACCGACTGGTTGTGGGTTCGATCCCCACTCGAGGAGATGAAATATTTATTTAAATTTATATTTCCATTTTTTCGCTCTTGTGTCGAGGCAAAGCAACAAATTCCCAGACTATAGGAACTATGGACACAGATCTTAATTTTTTTTGTTGTGTAATTATTTATATTAAAATTTATGTTCACAGGAAGTACTCTATGGGTTTTGATTACGCAGCGAATTTCATACAAAATGGAGTAAAAACGAAGCATAAATGCCCGCATCTTTTAATTGGATTGACATAGAAGCTTGATTTTTTCTATAGTCTGAGGGATAGTAGACTTGAATATTTTTTACCTCCACGCGACCTCGAGGTAAATGGTCTAAACTTTTTATTAGAAATATCAGCTTTGAGGGCAGTCATGGCGCAGGGGCACAAAGTGTGCCTGTAAATCGACTGGTTGTGGGTTCGATCCCCACTCGAGGAGATGAAATATTTATTTTTATTTTCATTTCTTCGCTCTGGTGTCGAGGGGAAAGCGCGGCGTTGAGTTCCGCCACTCGACACGCAATGCCTCCAGAAATTGGCGGAAAGTGGGGAACGGAGTGTCTTTAACACTAGATCCCCTCTGCCTACCCTGCTGTATGCTGGATACAGCGTGAAGCTGAAAAAAAAAATATCAGATCAGCTATTTAAAATTGAAAATTTAATTAATTTCTATATTTAGATAGCTAACGTAATATCGTAACAGTATCATAGGTCAATTTAAAGCTGCAAATTAATAATGCACAGGAAATGTCGAATTTGTACGTTCGCTTGACCAGGCAGCGGCGCGCCGTTATCGAATTTTCATAATTCAATTAAATGGCTCAAATTACTAGCAAATGGACTAGAAACGATTATAACTTATGATTTAATTCTATAATATCAGCTGAAACTATCTTATTTTATAGTAGTTTATATTTGTTATATAAATACACTGAATGCATATAATATTCTCATTTTATGTGTTTAGTTGGCCTGAAATAAATCACACTCATTGATAACTATTTCACCAGCATTAAATAATCCAATATTAATTGTCTATTTTAGTATTAAAATCAATATACAACTTTCATTGACATGGATATTTCCCAACTGCTAAGGAAGGGTTATGTTTTTCGCGCGTATCTTGTATGTATGTATTATTCTTTATTAACTCATATCTCCAGAACCGCTGAACGGATTTACATAATTGAGGTATCGTTAGATTCGTATTAGCAGTCCAAGTGTTTGTTTAGGTGACGTTAAATAAAAACAATCATAGCGGCTGTAAACAATCATAGCGGCTGGGACGCCATTGGACTTAGTGAAAAAAAAGATTCGTTTCGAATACCACAATATGGGTCTCAAATTCAAGAGCTTACTACAAGGATTTCAAAAAGGTATATCATGATTATGATTACCATAATGAATTCTAACAAAAAAGTGAAAAATAAAAAAAAATATTTGTAAAAACAAAATCCCGACTCCATAAAACTAAAAAGAAAATAAACAAGTCCAATAGTTTATTAGGATTAACAGTCGGGACCTATAAGTAATTCTTCAATCCATAAAATCTTTACCAGGAACCCCACATAATTTAAAGAGGTCCCGACTGGTAATCCTAATAAACCATTGGACTTGTTTATTTTCTTTTTAGTTTTATGCAGTCGGGGTTTTGGTTTTTACAAATATTTTTTTTTATTTCTTTTTTTTTCAGTTTCACGCTGTATCCATGTAGCAGGGTAGGCAGAGGAAGCCTAGTGTTAATACATCCAGAATTTAACGGAAAGTGGGGAGCGCCCCACTTTCTGTTAAATTCTGGATACCAGAGCGTAGAAATGAAAATAATAATTATTATATTTCCTCGGATGGGAATCAATCGCACAATCACACGCCTCAATTTCTTAATTTAAAATATAAATTAAAATGCGTAATAAATTAATTGTTGTGGAATTTGATCCTTCGCCTCTTGGTCTAATTCGTTGGGGAATCGGGCACAGGTTCAAATCCCACTACAATCAAATTATATACAGTTTCTAAAAAAGTTATATGTAAATCGTTAATAATTCCTCTTTAATTTGACCGATTAGCTCTAGAATAATAATTACAGTACAAAGTAAAAGGCAGATAGATAGACTCGTATTATAACTTAAATATTAATTAAACACAACACTATCTAATCCCACAAACAGACTTCTCATAAAGTGTAAACTGAGCCATCAGTTTACACTAATAATATCAAAACAATAACTAAAGGACACAAGTGTAGAGAAGAAAGTGGCCGTTAAAGTTGTGGGATCGGTTTCCAATCGAGGGAATTAATTATTTTTATTTTCACTTATTTTGGGTAAACATAAATTGGTGTAAAATTCTGCTACTCAACACCAATGCCAGCCAGCCAGCTGGCACCAATGCCAGACAGCCAATGCCAGTTGACGGCAAGTGGAAAACTAATTGTTTTGACACAACTTTCTATGTTTACGCTGTTATGTGGCAAAAGTTGAACATTTAATAAATACTTGTATTATACAGGCGCGTATTTTCTATATAATGAAAATACATTTTTTAAATATTTTCATAGTGTTATACCACACTTAGGAAAGAAAAATAATTAATTAGAAAACGTATAAAAATTTGAACGTAGCGGGATTTGAACCATCGCCTCTTTGGGTTCAATTCTATGGTAAAATATTTCATTAGCTTAGCTTTTTATTACCTTTTGCTTTTATTTATTACGCCATCCAATACTTATTATTTTACTAAAAAGTAAAGAACAGAGTGTAAATAGTAATGCTGAAAGAGCTCTCGTACTATACAAAATGTTAGCAATTGCTATTCTGATATTCAATGTTCGAGAGTCGTGGCTTATTGAAACTAGTTTGCAGGTGACTTTTGAAAACGTTATAACAATGTACATACAGTAAGGGGCATTCGATGTTTTTATTTCAATACAAAAATATATTAATAAGCAGTAAAATAAAAAACAAGAACAATAAGTATCTGTAGTTTTAATATGTAATATTGAATCCAACGCGCAATGTCTATGACGAACGAACTATCTTAACACTAGGTTCCCTGTGCGTACCCTCCTATATACGGGACATAGATAAAAATAAGAAAAAGATATAGTTTTATTTGTTTTCAAAATTTTCTTGCCTATATCATTTGGGTTCCCTACCTCAAAAGGTAAAAACGGGACCTTTATAGGATCACTTTATAGATCACTTATAGTATTTCAATGTCATGCAGAATAAAGAAGAACAAATTCTAATTGCTACATTCGTGTTCATTTGATGGTATAATTAAAAACTTTCACCACCTTCTTTTCCTCTCGCTATCAAAATGTAGCACGCTTTTATTATTTATTTAGTGTTATATTTTTATTAGAGTTCATTTATTTTTAACTTTTTAGTACATTTTAATAACAAATAATAAGAGCTTGTTCTTAAAAAAGTTTTTTTGTCTTTACTTTTATTTAAGTATAAGTCCAACCCAAAACCGTTATAATTATGTAGTCAATTTCTCACTATGCTATGATCAATTAGGTAATAATATATATTTTTTATTTGTTTGCACTACTTTGTCCGTGATCATCTGATACAGCTCAGTGACAAAAAGGGGTAAAAATCTGTGCAGGCGAAAGCCAAATGATTTTTTAATAACATGAAAAACTGCCCCCAAATTGAATTTGCATGAAACTAGTAGTGTCTGTAAAATAGAGATGTTAAATAGCAATTTTTCATACTAAAGTCTTTGTAAATTTATTAATTTTAAATTTCTTTACTTGCTTCAAGTGTATTTTTTTATGTATGTATATGTACATACATACAGCAGCATCTCTCGCTTAATGCAAGATAACGAGAGAATACGACGACAAATAATAATCATTCCACTGTATACTATAATTTAATTTTAGGTGTGTTGCGTATTTTATAATGTTTTTTTTTAACATGGACATTTACCACAGTAGCCATCGAGTCTTTAAACTTATAATATAAATTACAACTGATAGTGTCATATTATTTACAAAAATAACCACTACACTTTAGTTTATTACAGCAGTTTAATTGAATTATGTAAATTTGAACATAATTTCGGTAGAAGCGAGGGCATAAATTCGACGACTCTTGTTTCTTGTTAATTTACGGGGCCAAAGACCCGTCTATTATATAAAGCAAACACTATGGGGCCATGTAATCGAAATAGGGGTTGAATTAATATTTGTAATGATTTGTGTTTGTACCTAAAAGCGATTGTTAGCAGATTATTGGATAATAAATTAATTTTTCTTAAATCAAGCTAGTTTTTAGATATTTTAAATATTTTAAAGGTAAATATAAATTTAGTTTATTTAATAGATATCAACGTTTCCATAACAAACTTAATATTAGATGAAGATATATTTATTAAGTCAATAATCAACCAATGTAAAGAATTTCAAATACTAGTCAGTCTGATTTTTTGAGTAATCGAAAAATTTCTCCAAGCCAGGATAGACCTTACTAACTTACCGCAAGTACTTTTCTGGTTTAGGAAAGATTTATTATAATCAAAATGTTTAAAGCTATTTTAAAGTATATTTTTTAAATTAAAAACATGGTTAGTCGCGGCACAGGAACACAAGCGTGTGATTGTAAACGCTACAGGTTGCGGGTTCGATTCTGATCGGCAAATAAAATATTTTTTTATGGGATACAGCGTGAAGCTTTCAGAAGCATTATTAATATTGGTTTTTACCTAAAGATGCAAGGGCCATAAAAAACAATTTGTAAAATCAAAAACCCCGACTGCATAAAACTAAAAAGAAAATAAACAAGTCCAATAGTTTATTAGGATTAACAGTCGGGACCTCTTTAAATTATGCGGGGTTCCTGGTAAAGATTTTATTGATTGAAGAATTACTTATAGATCCCGACTGTGAATCCTAATAAACTATTGATTGTTTATTTTCTTTTTAGTTTTATGCAGTGGGGGTTTTTAATTTTACAAATAGTTTTTTATTTTTCACTTTTTTGTTAGAATTCATTATGGTAATCATAATCATGATATACCTTTCTGAAATCCTCGTAGTAAGCTCTTGAATTTGAGACCCATATTGTGGTATTCGAAACGAAAAAAATTTTTTTTCACTAAGTCCAATGAATGGCGTCCCACAGCCGCCATGATTGTTTTTATTTAACGTCACTTATCTAAGAACACTTGGGCTGCTAATACGAATCTAACGATACTTCAATTATGTAAATCCGTTCAGCGGTTCTGGATAACGCATAACCCTTCCTTAGCAGTCGGAAAAAATACTCCATTCTCCTTCAAACTTTTACACAATCTTAATTTAACGGTGGAATTCAACACTCTACCTTACCAGAATCAGAGAATGCTATAATTCACATAAAAAATAATTTCCCTGTATAAGGTTTGAACTCATAACCTTCGCGTTTACGAGAGCCCCTATTTTTGTGTATATTAATTGATTGACAGTTTACAAAATATACAGTAACAGTATATGAGATCGATAAAATTCTATTATAAAAATTTTTGTGCTTCAGTTAGATGCAACATACAACCTGGACATATTCCAAGCCATTCCGCTTATTGCGTCATAAATCCTTATCTACATCGTTTTTGCATTTCCTGTTTGCAGTATGAGGCGCAGATTAACACTTATTTATGTTTTACTATGAAAAACTAAATTTAAAAGGGAAATATTCTAGTATTTCACATTTAAGTAATCCATTAATACGGTTACTAGTATATTTATCAAAATGAATGTGTTTTTGACAGTTTTTGTAGTGTTTTCATAACAAATAATATAACCCACTATTAAATAATACATTTCATTGTACTTGTTTGTTTACATTATACTTCTACTTCTTGTATGCTTTTATTTAGAAAAATTTTAAAACAGTCCACTTTAGTTCGGAAGTAGATTATAAAAAAGACATTTTATGAAATGCAAAATAAATTGGTTATACTTATAACAACATTCATTTACGAAGACACTAAAATAAGAAGTTTAAATTAAAATCGTGATTATTCGGAATAAAAAACTGAATATTTAATCTTATACGCTTCGGAAGCTCCTTCATTGACTGGAGCTTTCTCCGTATTGACTCGGATTGTCTTAAATACATCTATATTTTTTAATTAGGACTCACAAAATATATTTTTTTTTCTAAAAAGACTAGGAATTATAGTGAATCATTTTGAATGTTTAATTAGTAGAAGTACTTGTGTTTCTTGAACTAATTTTACAAAAAAAAAAACATTGCAAAATACACAATGTAAAGGAAAAATTCGAATTCCGATTTTTAATTATTTACTTTACTTAGCAGGTAAGGATAAGTCAATTAATATACAAATTCTACATTGTACGAAATTGGTATAATATTTCACTCTTATAATGACAGTGTCTTAACAAATTGTCAAGTATCATTATCTCAGACATAATTATATTTCTAATGACGAAGATCAAATGTAGACAGTTATGAATGACTACTATTTACCATGATGTCGTTGAATAATTAAAATCGTAAGTCGACGAGATTACTTAAAATGAACCTGTTGTGAATATAATGTGATGTTAGAAAGACACATATATGTACATAAGTGTTATCGTACATATTATACGAGAACGAGAAAGTGCGATATTTTTTACGTTCAAGGATTTTATTGTAAAAAATCAAACAAAAATATATACAGTAAATGTCTACAGTGAATATATTCACTTTTAATGTTTATACTATACGCTGTAAATCACATATAGCAGGGTAGCCAGAAGGAACTTAGTGTTATGCTCTCTGTTCCCCAATTTCCGCCAAATTTTTCGAGGTATTGCGTGTTGAGTGGCGGAAGTCAGCGTCGGATATTTTTCTTGGTGCCAGAGTGAAGAAATGTAAATATTAATAAATAATAATTAATTCCACCAAGTAGCGATTGAACCCACAACCGTTAGAGTCACGCCATTGTCTCATGAGACACCTCGAGTAGTTAAATATAATAGTTAATTAAGCTATAAAGCGACAACAAGTTTCTAGCACTTGGTGAAAGCCAAGTTCCATTTCTCATTACTTGGAGTTTCAGGTCAACTTGGCAATTTAGTTTCCTTCGCAAGTGTATTTCAAAGGTTAAATTTGAGCGTATTATTGTATGCTCTTTAAACTAGGACCGCCACATGCTGTGCACGGCAGATGGAGCTGAGCGAAGCAATGTTGCGCAATGTATTTAAATAAAATTAAAGGTACTTAAAATAAAACGACTCTTTAAAACTGACATTTTTAAAAATACAAAAATGAGCTAATATTTAAAAATAAGCCTCTAATACTTTCTGCCTACGACCTCGGAATTCGCGGTGCCCAGCTGCTGTTTGCCTTTTATATTTTGAGCATTCCATACTTAACGAAAAAAATATTTTTTATGAAAAAGAAAAAACGACTTCAAATAACAACGTAAAACGGGCTTTGATTTACAAAAATATTTTATTATTTTGAAATCAGTATCGGAATCATTTGGCGTGATGTTGAGTTATTCGGCAATTTGTGACGCACATAACTCATGCAAATTTAAGACTTATGTGACATTCTCATAGAAACAATTGTCAGAACAATAAAAATGTATAGTCCTATACGGGAAGCACCATTCGAATAAAAAAAATCAGCAAAATCAGTTCATCCAGTCAAAGGTAACAAACAAAAATTAATAACTCTTTTCTTACAGAAGTTAAAAATAGATCTTTTATAAGAATATTTTGTTGTCCGTCTGTCAAGATCATTTGTCACGAGATCGCATGGAGATATCAAGCCGAAATTAATGTCAAATATTATAGACCACACAACCTTGGAGCACACAAGGTTCTAAATCAACGCAATTAAAAGTTACGAGCCTTTATGCAACGTTACTGCATTTTGTATGAAATTCGCCACGGAATCAAAACCTATATGGTACTTCCCGTAGACCTACTGTTAGAAATGAGAACTTCAAAGTTCAGAAAAAAAACCAAAAAGTTAAAATTTCTATATATTAAAAAAAAACGTTACAAGCTTATATTTGTAGTTTATTTCCTATAAAATGATTACATACATATTGTATGTAATCATTTTATAGAAGAAAACGTATATAAACTTGAGCATAGCGGGACTTGAACCAACTGACCAACTAAGCTATACTTTCTTATCAAGCTACGTCGAATTCTTATAAGCTTTTTACAATTTATTTTTGTTGTAAGCATTTATGTAGGGAGATTTTTACAAATTTCCGCTACCCAAAGATAATTACTTAGAATTATCGTTTCGGCAAGAGATTATACTATTTTTTAAATATTTTTAACATTTTTAAAGTGTTCTTCCACATATCGGAAAGAAAAATACTTATTATGAAAATGTATAAAAATTTGAATGTAACGAGACTTGAACCCACGCCTCTTTGGAAACCGTCCAAGCACTCTGACCAACTAAGCCATACGTTCTCATCGAACAACGTGGAAGTTCTAACATCTATATATATAAAAGGACTTATGCTGACTGACTGAGGTAAGACGCACGCAGAGCCGTAACCGCTGATGGTAGAAACGTGAAATTTGGGCAGATGTTTATTTTCATATTCTGGACATCTACTAAGAAGGGAATTTGAAAAATTTTAACCCTAAAGGGATGAAATAAGGGTTGAAAATTTGTATGGGAAAAAAAAATTATCTGTACCGATTTTTATAAAATTTGAAATGCAGACTCTTAAAAATATTTCATTGAACACGTGTTTCATGGTTTTTAAGAATTCACCCTCTAAGGGTTCAAATAAGGGGTTGAAAGTTTATATGGAAAAATCTTTATATTGCCACCGATTTTTATAAAAAATTAAATTCAGACTGTTAAAAAATATTAAACACGTGTTTCGTGGTTTTTTTAGAATTCACTCCTAATAAACAGGCGAAGCCGCGCGCGCCCTCTAGTCTTAAATAAGTTGTAAAAAACGTATAAGAATGCTAGGCTTAGTTGGACGGTTTAGAAAGAGGGGTTCAAGCCGGGTTTAAGTCCCGCTACGCTTTCAAGAAGTATATTTTTTATCTATATGTCAATTCATTAACGAATCTAACTAACAATCAAATAAAAATACCTATTGATACCTTGCATTTGAAAATATCGATACTAACGAAGGAAAACAAGTAAGCTTTTAATTTTTTATCACACATACATTTCCTACTTCCACAGCTAATGCCCGAATCATGTTAGACTAAGTTATCTCAATGTTCTATTTAGCATTTTTATTCTTCTGAGTCAGAACAGCACAGATTTCTTTGGGGACGTGTAGAATTTGCAATTTATTCTCTAAACGTTCAAAAACTTAATTTAGGATTGTATTCTGAAGTATCTTTTTTAAATCTTGCGTTGATTTAGTGGTGATATAACAGCTAAATATATATGCTATGTAAAGCGATGTGAGAAAAATTAATGTTTAACCTAACGTATTTTAAGAAAGAAAGCGAATGTTGGTTGTGGGTTAGATTATTAGCTGATTTATTTATTTAGGTTAGGTTCATAAATAAATAAATCAGCTTCACTTTCTGCCGAATTCTGGATGCATTACGTGTTGCGTGGCAGAACTCAACGCCAAGCTTAACCTCGACACCAGAGCGAAGAAATGGAAATATAAATTTAAGTAAATATTTCTTCTCCTCGAGCGGGGATCAAACCGCTTACAGTCACACTTCGTGCCGCTGCGCCACGATTGGCCTCGTCTAGATTATTCATTCGAAAGAAAAAATATTATCAGTAGCCCATTATGGTAAAATTAAGTGCGACAGTCAGTTCAGCAGGTAGAGTCAGGATAAAGCAGCAACCAAAATAATCGTATGACTATAAAAATTGTCTAATTAAGTAAGAAAAAACCTATGTGTATAGTAATTAGATAGCTTCTGAATATTGTATAACCGTCGTAGCGCTATTTTGGGTTCGATCCCCATTCAGAGGAATAAAATAATATTTATTAAAATTTAAATTCTTCGGTCTGGCACAAAGGCAAAACACACAATACCTCAAAAAATTCGACGGATAGGGAGAAACGGCATGTTTCAACACTAGGTTTCTTCTACCTACCCTACTATATGCGAGATCCAGCGTGAAGCTAAAAAAATGTAAAAGAAATTTAATTTGCTTCTTATTATTTTGATTTGGTAACGTCTTTTAAGATGAAAATTAACTAATTACCAGTTATTAAATTTTGAAATATCATAATTACAAACAAAGAAGGTTCCTAATTAATAAAGTAAGAAAATGAAGGTAAATAATGAGTTTTATTTGGAAGATGTTCTTTACTCACTGTACCTACAGTTTACAAGTTAGATTTGGATCAAGTTTTAAGAGTATTTTTTGAGGGTTTTTTTTATAAAAGATAATGAATTCAAGCAATAACTTGTCATTAAACAATTATAAAACAAAAAGAGGCCGGTCGTGGTGCAGCGGCACGAGGTGTGACTGTAAAACCGACTGGCTGTGGGTTCGATCCCCACTCGAGGAGATGACATATTTACTTAAATTTATATTTCCATTTCTTCGCTCTGGTGTCGAGTTCTGCCACTCAACACGCAATGCCTCCAGAATTCGGCAGAAAGTGGGAAACGGAGTGTCTTAACACTAGGTTCCCTCTGCCTACCCTGTTGTGTGCGGGATACAGCGTGAAGCTGATTTATTTTTTATTTTATAAAACAAAAAAAATGGAGTCAAAAGAACTGAATAAATTTAATTAAAGGCAGTCATGCAGTGACATCGGAGGTATTGGTGTGTATCGACAGTTGGCGTTTCGCCAATCAACCATCCTTCGAGTTTAACGACTATTTTATTATGCTAGTAGGTTTATATGAATTGGGCGTGCACCATATATAAGTAGGTTAATGAATCTATACTAATATAATAAAGCAGAAGAGTTTGTTTGTTTGGTTAAACGCTGAGATCTCTAGAACTACTGCTCGGATTTACTTTTTGTTTGTTTTGTACGAAACCTACATTCTCCAGAAGTGTTATAGGCTACATAACATTACGATTTAAATCTTAGTTAGCCTTAAATCATGAAATAGCAATAATAAGGAACGCCACCATATTTAACTAGCCTTGTGAACATTCGATTTCATTAAGTCTAAAATAAAGAC
This sequence comes from Heliconius erato x Heliconius himera, assembly GCA_013421005.1. Lineage (NCBI taxonomy): Eukaryota > Metazoa > Arthropoda > Insecta > Lepidoptera > Nymphalidae > Heliconius > Heliconius erato x Heliconius himera. The sequence goes on along the minus strand of JAATLQ010028209.1, from coordinate 537 downwards.
CGCGAGACCTTATATCAATCTCTTGTAAATAGGTCACAATAAGATATTTTGTGACAAAAACTAATTACCAGATGATATTTCACCGCTTTTTATTTGCCGAATATATTGAAACTTAGGAGCGGATGTTAATCCATGATCAAGAATTTTACGAATATATGCTTTTGCTTTACTTACGGCTACTTACTACTACTACTACTTACTTCCGGTACTTCCGGTTAACCTATAATTATGAAATTGGGCAGCTAGCATCTGCAGGTAGTACTACTTCATCCTAACCTTCCGCACGACACAGGTACTCACGGGGCATGGTTGCTTCGGGGGTTACCTGTGTCGGATCGCCGGGAAGGAGCCCGACGCTCGCTGCCACCACTGCGACGACTGCCTCGATGAGACGGCCCAGCACACGTTGGAGGTGTGCACAGCCTGGGCGTCTCAACGTCGCGCTCTGCGCGACGTCATAGGGGACGACCTCTCCCTGCCGGCCGTGGTCAAGGCCATGGCCGGCAGCGAGACGTCGTGGGATGCGGTCTCCTCCTT
>JAATLQ010028201.1:0-38138 GCA_013421005.1 Heliconius erato x Heliconius himera | reverse complement strand
AATTTTCAAGTAAATCGGTTCAGTAGTTTCAGAGAAAAATGCGGACAACAATATGTCGACAGACAGACAGACAGACAGACAGACAGACAGACAGACAGACAGACAGACAGACAAGAAATTCAAAAAAAATCTTTTTGCTTTCTATTAGTCTTTTTAAGTGTCCCTCTATCCATTTCAGTCAAAATTACTAAATGTACAGACAAAATATTTTTACTGTCTTATTATATATAGAGATAAGTTAATTTCTGTTTTATACAAAAAATACAACTTTCTAAAGTAATCCTCTTCGATTCCATATATCTACCCTGTTTACATAAAACAACGTACCAATATTTACAAACTTTACGAAGAAAAATTTTAAAATAAAAATATTCAATATATTTTTCTGTACCAAATAAAAAATATACATTTTTATGTTTTCAGACCGGAAACCATGATAGGAGTCGTGTAGCGTCCCGCTTCAGGCCAGAATTGGTAGACGCTTTCAACATGCTTGTTTTATTACTACCCGGTATTGCTTTCACTTATATGGTAAGTCATAGTTTCAATTTTTAAAGCTTCACGCTTTATCCCGCATAGAATTACTAAATTGTAGACATTTACTAAATTGTCTTGAAATTTGATCTTAGCGGGATTCAAACCATCACTCTAGGAAATTAAGCTTTACGTCCTTTTCGAAATTATACGTTACCTATAAGTCTCTTATAGTCATACTAACTAGGCGGTGGCAACATTGATATTTACGCAAATAATAATTATGCTTAATAGCAAAATTACCATACTATATCTAATATAATATAAAAAATTCTATTAAAAATACTCTAATAATATATTTATTTTAATCAAATTATAAAAGGGTGAGGAAATAGGTATGGTAAACGGCTTCGTGCCTTGGGTAGAGACGAAGGACCCTTTAGCGTGCAACACCGACGACCCCATCAATTTCATAGAGGTTTCCCGTGACCCCGTCAGAACACCCTTCCAGTGGAATAATGCGAAGAATGCAGGTAAGTTTTGTAATTTTAATTTTCAATTAAATGTGTTAAAGAAATATATGTATATAAGAAATTGTAACTTAATATAGCTTTAGTTGTAAGGTCTTTAAATATAATATTATGTTTAAGAATATTTAAATTAAATTAATATTTTGCTATCGAGGTCGCGATGCAGCGGCACGATGCGTGACTGTAAACAATAGTTGTGGGTTCATTTTAAACTCGAGAGAATTCATTATTTACATTTACCGGATCTGATAAAAAGACAAAACGCGGCGTTGAGTATTCAATATCTCTAAAATGTTATTTAATTGTTAATGCATTTGGTAACATGCAACATGTCCTAATTACGAAATTTAGAAATATTAACAGAATTTTTTTTCAATTACTGGAATAGAGGATAGTTTTATTTTTAGTTTCACGTTGTATTCTGTATATTTCTACATTGTGAGAGAACCAAATTAATGAAATTAACAGAATTCACTGTAAAGCTATAGTTTTCTTGGTAAAGATTTAAGGCATTTCGTTCAAGAAAAAATTTTGCTAATTTTGTGCAAAAAAACAGAATCTAAAGTCATGTTTGATCTATCCAATATATTACAGGATTTTCAAAAGCTACCAAAACTTGGCTGCCCATAGCTGAAGGCTATGAACATATAAACGTAGCTAAGCAGAAATCAGCAGTACGGTCCCACCTCCAAGTGTATAGAAGTTTGACATCAATTCGTATGCGACCGGCGTTCAGGCTTGGACGCTATGAGTCATTGGCGTTAAACAGTAAAGTCTTTGCTTTTAAGAGGTATTTTACTTTGATATTCTCATATTTTAGTTAATGTTTTAATTTTGATGCAGTTTTCCCTAGTGCACAGATATATGGAAAATCTCGTTTTCCCTCGTTCAAGTAGTAATTTCCTGAAATCCTTACATACTGCTCCTCCTACACCCCCCTTACCTATTTAATATATGCAAAATGTTACAAATGTTATCCGTAAGTCACTTGTTGAATATAGTAAAATTCATAACTTTTTCCTTTTATCTGTCAAAATATGTTACTTATACACATATAACATATCCATTATAGTATAACATTAGTTATTCAACATTTATAATATAAAATTTTGTATGCAAACAAAAATTACTCAAAAAAAATTGCCTAAATTTTTTATTATAATTATTAATATAATTAATTCCATAAGAATTGTAAATCTGTATTTTTAAATTGATTCAAAGTTCCAAACTTAATTGAATCCATTTGAATAATAATTAAAAAACATAAGAACAAACTTACTAACTTTTATTTTTTTTTGTGTTATTATATATATATACACTCAAATTTGACCGTTCTGGTGTAGGCTCGATTCTTACTCGGTGGAATAAATTACTTTTATTCCTCTAATAACATTTAATTCCATCCACTTATCCTGCTTAAAGCGTGAAGCTAAAGTATAATGATTAAAAAGTCACGTAGGGAGGATTTAAAAAAAATCACATACGAGTATACGGTTAGCAGGTTAGTCAGGACGAAGTGTATGAAAAAATGTAGGAACTCAACGCCTTGCTTTGTCTATTTGAACTATGTCATATAGTAACAACAACAATTGCATATTTATGTAATTATATTTATAATTATTTCTACAGGTGGTACAACGACGACGCGTATATAGTCGTGATGAACGTCGGCAAAACTTATCAGATTGTTGATTTGACCGCTTTCGATTTGATATTCGGACATTTGGAAGTTGAGATCAGTAGCGTAGTCTCGTCAAGGAGCTATGGGTATGATTTTTTTTATGTATTTTGCATTCTTATCTTTCTTGTCGATGGGCATAAATAACTATACAACACTTTTCTGGCTTAACTAAACATGATTATAAAATTAATTGAGCTAGGGCATAAGCATTTGACTGAAACGCAACAGATTGTGGGTTCGATTCCCACTCGATAAAATAAAATAATTAATATTTTCGTTTCTTTGCTTTGGTAACAAGGTTGATTTCTGCCACTCAATATGCAATGCCTACAATATTTGGCAGAAATAAAGAGCGGAACGGAATCACCTTAATGGGAACGGTGTGTCTTAGCACTAGCTTCCCCGGTTTCCTCTGCCTACCATGCTTTGTGCGGGGCCTGAAGCTACAAAAAACTAAAAAAATCAAATTAAATTAGCTTCACGATGTATCCCGAACACAGCAAGGTAGACAGAAGGAACCTAGTGTTAAGATACTGTGTTCTTCACTTTCTGCTGGATTCTGGAGGCATTGCGTGTTGAGTGGCGGAACTCAACGCCGCGCTTTGCCTCGACACCAGAGCAAAAAAGTGAAAATATAAAATTAAATAAATATTTCATTTCCACGAGTCCCCACTCGTGGAAATGAAATATTATCGAACCTACAACCAGTCGCGTTTACAGTCACACATCCTACCCCTGCGCCACGACTGGCCGGCCTCATTAAATTAATTTATTGTATTTAGTAGTAAGATTAATATTTTAAAATAATGCAAATTAATTTCGTAATTTAAATGAATTATAAAATGATTGAAGTAAATTTTTCTAGTAACATTTGGCAATGTAGAAATGTATATTATTGATAAAAAAACATTACAGGGACAATGTTCAGGCGACTCACTTAGACTTGGCTGCAGATGAGGCACTGGTGCTCAGAATGCAGGTGTAAAGGTTTACCAGCTTCAAAGTCTTAAAATAAAATCTGCTTTTATTTAATGGGACCTTTTTTTTACCTTTCAACCTCTTAAAAAAAATTAGCTTCACGCTGTATATCCCGCACACAGCAGGGTAGGCAGAGTGAACCTAGTGTTAAGACACTCTGTTCCCCACTTTCTGCCGAATTCTGGAGGAATTGCGTGTTGAGTGGCAGAACTCAACGCCGCGCTTTTCCTCGACACCAGAGCGAAGAAATGGAAATATAAATTTAAGTAAATATTACATCTCCTCGAGTGGGGATCGAACCCACATCCAGTCGGATACAGTCACATTTTGTGCCGCTGCGCCACGGCTGGCTTCAACCTCTGAGCGTCAATAATAAACTGCTTAAAGAATAAAATCTTTATTTATTGGTTTTTTCGAGAAGGGTTGGAGGTTTTTGTAAGATAAGTAACAAATGAATGGGAAATATAATTTTCGTATAAACACAAGTTGTTGTAAATCCTTGACAATTTTTTTTAAGCAATTGTAAATCAAATATTTATGAATTAGAATAAATAAATCATAAATGCTGTAATTTTTTAAATTAAAATTTGGCTTTGAATTCATGTTAGTAATATATTTTTTAAATTTATTGGTACTTATGACAATGGCAAATATACATTTTTAATAAATAACATTTAATTATATTTTATCATCATTTTTTTTAGCTTCTTATAGTTTCTTTTTCTTACTCAGCAGGGCAGGCAAACGAAACCTAGTATTGAGACACTTTGTTCTCTATTTCCGACAAATTCTGGAGCTAGTGCCTGTTGAGTGGTAGGACCAAAACTCCGCACCTTGCCTCATCGCCAGAATAAATTAAAATATTAAATATTCAATTTCCTCGTTTACAATCACACGCTTGTACCCCTGCGCCACGACTGGCCTCTAAATACGAACATTTTAATATTTATTTGAATGAAACATACTTATACAGGGTGGAAGAGGCAGCGCTCCATTTACGGAAACAGCATATAGGGTAAAATATTTCAAACCTATACCTAAAGAAATTAATCAAGATGCCTCAACAGTTTGGACGTAGGATTTTTTTTCATTTCACAATTTTTATCCATACCTGTATTTCGTGTGACGCGATTAAGTATAGATCCCAATAACATAAACACTTACTACTACAAAAATACTACTAAAGGTTAAACAACTTTGAACTTTATCGCTAATACATACGACTCGATTTCGAAATGAGGCGTGTGCGGCGGTGTTCCTTTGATAGGTTTATGTGTGCGTGCGTCATCCTTACAAATGGCGTTTTGTTTTAAAATGACAATTTTATTATTTATTTTGTTTGAAAAAAAAACTTTTTCATTTTTGGGAATTTATTTTTTTCTGAATTATATTAGGCTTTTATAGAGTAGTTAAAACTGTGGTTTCATTTAATGTGGTGCTGACACTTCCACTCTGTATAAATATGTACATAATTAATAAGCAAAAAAATAACTAAGTAAAAATGTCGCAAAAGTTGAACGACGTACATTATATTAAATAGTTTTCAACTCCTGCTAATGACAGAGACTAACTTTGCAAAAGCAAAATGACAGGAATATACTTTGCCACATTTTGCCACATTTTATACTTTACGCTTTAAAATATAGCTTATGCTTATGACTTGTAAGCTTTTCAATGATGACAAAATTTAAACTATTTCTATACAAAATGAATTTCTCGCATAACTTTTTTTTGTTGATAGATAAAATGTAATGGCTAAATAAGACTTGAGCCTAGAGCAAATTTTGTAGATAATCAATTTTGGCATGTCACAATTTTTTTTTAAATTTTCTCATGTCTTATAAATAGAAAATGATTTCTTGTGCTATTTCAAACAAATTATTTGAGTATATACAACATAAACGTAACAGCCTGAAAGGAAAAGATAGAAAAAATAAGTAATAGATAAAAGTGTGTAAATGCACCACTGGCTTGTCGCTGATGTTGTTTTTTATTTTCTGCTTTTGCACACCATGTATCTAGTTTTACTAGTTGCCCTAACCATAACTTAAGCCCTGGGCGACTTCTATCGACCGAAACCCAAGGTCTTTTTACGTTTTAATAACCTAAAAGAAATATACCTATAAGAAAAAAACAGACAAGACAGTGCTTTCATAAAAAAAAACTAATTTATTACATTCTACAGCTTTTATTTTAAATCATTTACGTCATAAACACCAAAAATAATAAAAAAAATGTCTTCAAACAATCTCAAATTGTGTGTAAAAAGGCCGGTATCTAAAAAACCCGCAAATACGATTAAAAAGTGGACAGAGGACGCTGAAACGAAACAGAAAATCCGTTATTCTTCTTTTATAATCAAAGTTAACAATGAAACTAAACCACTGAATTGATTTTCCTTCCTTAGGAGCAGAAGAAATATCAATCTGTTTTATGAAGCTCGCCGTTTTCTGCCATTGTTACATTGTTCACAATGGTCGTTCCTTTAAGATTATTTTAGTTTTCATTTAATTAAGATGATATATTGTTTTAACATCAATGCTTATTTAACTTCTAAATATACTCGATCTTTCTCTCTCTCTCTCTCGATCTCTGTTCCTCATTTTCCAAGGAATATTCGAAGCATGGCCAGTTGAGTAGCGGAATTCAATACCGCGCTTTTTGCCTTGGTACCAAATCGAACAAATAAAAATATTAATAGATATTAATTTAGTCTTATTAATAATTTAGCTTAGGTAGTGAAGTTTATGCTATTTGTTGCAATTATTGAAAAACAAAACTTTTTTTTGAAAAAAAATGATATTACATGTATAAGTACATAAGTATTTATACAATTACAGTGTTTACATTTCAAAATTCTGCAAGTGTCATTTAGATTAAGTATTACGTTGGTCTTCAAGCAGTTTGTTTTTATTCTACCCGGATCGACAACAACACATTCATATAAAAAAAAATTTTGTTTGTCCGAATATATCGACAAGGTTTCAGGGTAATGGATTCAAAATTTTGAATTTGAGCCAATTTCAAGTATACCTATAAAAAATATTTATTAAAAGCCTAAAAAGTTACTTTATATTTATAATAAATAAAAATAAATATTAGCTATAAAGAGATCTTTTTAACTAATCGTGGCGCCTTTAACCTGAGAGCAAAGTCAATAAACAAAAACAGGTAAAAGAGGAATACTGCTGAAATACGTGTAAATAACAAGTAAATCGAGTTATTTATACTAGTACACTTTAAACAGTAAACACTAGAGACTGTATTGATCCACTCGAGATAACTCGAGAATAAGATAAGTGTTAGATTAAGAAAGTCATCACTCACCAGCAAACTTTTATCGGTTCTTCGCTTACATAAATGTTGTTTGTCTAAATTTCTTTAATAATAAATAATTACTGAATATTTACATTATTGTGTTATTTAAAATTTACTCTAAGATAAGAAAAGGTAATTTCTATAAAAATTTAATGGTTGATTGTAAATACGATGGTTGTGGGTTCAATTCCGGGGGAATGAATTTAAGACAAAGTACAGCGTTAAGTTAAACCACTCAAAATGCATTTTTCTAAATTGTGGTGGATAGGAGAGAAGGGACTATCTTTACAATGGATTCTTTCTACCCCTACTAAAGAATACATGCAAATGAATATTCATATTTCTCTTATAAATAAAAATAAATCGGTAGGTAGGCAGAGGGAACTTAGTGTTAAGACACTTCATTCCCTACTTTCCGTCGAATTCAATCCCCACTCGAGGAAATGAAAAATTAATTTTAAAATAAATTTTAAATAAATATTTCATTTCCTCGAGTGAGGATCGAACCTGCAACTAGTCGCTTTACAATCACACTTTGTACCCCTGCGCCACGACTGGCCTCCATTTTTCTCTTATAGATTTTCGAAATGCAACAATTGTCAATAATTTTGTGTATATAACAATACGAGAGCTATATAATGTTATATACCTGATTTAAAACACTATGAAAACAAAAAGTGAAACCATTGTTCTTATAAACCGCAAGTTCTCGCAATTACTAACGAAAACTAGTTCACTAGGACAAAGATATTGCATTTTTTGCGTACCGTTTGTTTCGTATCTACTACGATTTGTTTAATAAATACAATTCCATTTTATTTTATATATTTTAAAAGAAGTAATAACATCCTAATATATAAAATAGAAATCTTACAATACCCCGTACTTTGATGTACAAACATTTTCCGAAGAGATTTTAATTTTCTAACAATTCGAAACAGCTGCTAAAAAGATTGTCATATTAAAATGCATAGGACCAAATAAATATGGTAAATATTATAAATTACGTAGATGTATTACTTATACATAGTATTGTATTATAAATTTTTATAGCTTCAAGCATTATTTCGCACATCACAGGGTAGGTAGAAGGAACCTGGGAGCCTAGTATCAAAAACACTCCGTTCCCATTAAGACACATTTGTTTCCCACGTTGCACCGATCCTGGAGGCATATCGTGTTGAGTAGCAGAACTCGACGCTGCACTTTCTTCACTTCGTTATCACATCGAGGAAATGAAAATCTTAAATATTTAATTACCTCGACTGAAAATTGAACCCACAGGCGTTTACAAGCTTTAGTTACACGCTTCTTCCTAACCCTGCGCCAGGATCGAACTCAAAAAAAAATAGTAAAAATAACAAGAACTTTACTTTGACTTTTAACTTGCTTTCTATCTATGTCTGTCTATACCAAGCGCTTTGATCATCTGAACTAAAATTTTATCAAGTTTTACAGATAGATATTTCTAATACAGTTAGAACTATTAGTTGTTATCTGATTTTCTTATTTACCTGTAAATCAAAGGAATTGTGAGGCACGTTGAATGCTTGACGTACTATCTAGAAACATAGATTGATAAGAAACTCTTTAAAACGCGGCCCCGATGCGAATATATGATTTTGATTTAGTAGACGCGAAGTTGGCAAAATGAAGGCGGCACTATTACTGCCGTTTTTGGCTGTATTCTGTTTCGGTACTGTCATTAGGGAAAAGGGAGAAAGAGATTTAGAGTGGTGGGAAACAACTATAGTTTATCAGATCTATCCTAGATCATTTGTCGATAGCGATGGCGATGGGATTGGTGATCTTAAAGGTATTTTTTTATTGAGTTTATTTGAACACTTTCCTAGATTTATTACTTCATATGTATTATTTAAAATAATATCTATGAAGTAGTGTCATCGTTAAAATATTTTTTGCGAAAGATATTTTTTGCAAAATTATGTGTTAAAAATTAAGCCTAAAAAATCTTTGGTACACTTGTAACATTGACGAAAGATTCGTATTATATTCATCATTCAACCTGAAACATTGTAAAACTCGTCAAAAATTATGTGTGAAAATTGAAATCATAAAGTGGAAAAATTACAAATAACGAGTGAAGTTTTATATAAAAACAGAAACTTTGTACCAGGTATAACTTCAAAGTTGGAATATATCAAAGAGATCGGTGCCGGCGCTATATGGCTGTCCCCTATATTCCAATCTCCCATGTACGATTTTGGTTATGATATTGCGGATTTTTACGCTATTCACGACGAATATGGAACAATGGAGGATTTTGACGAGCTTCTTGCCAAAGCTAACGATCTAGGTAAACTCAGTATAGATTTTTTGATTTTTAACGTAGAGTTAAGCTAACAATTAATGGCTTATTTCATTTGAAACAAATGAATATATATTTATTATTATTAAATAATAATTTATTTTTATACCACCATTTATTTTTTTTAAACTTTGATTCTTACTATAAACGTTGAATTAAATATAAAATATACTTTCTCGAATATTTTCTAGAATTCACTTATAATCTTTGTAGCACTTAAATAAAGCAGCTTCTATATAAAAGTCCCTACATTTGCGTGTAAAACGAGGAGACAGGTATAATCTGGGTTTATAATACAGTAATGGAAAACTCAAAGGTTGGACAGCGACATCCATTAGGATTTATAAATTGTAATCTTACTAATTTCCCCAAATTATCTCCGAATACAGGCAGTTCATTAAAAATGTATATAATTAACAAATTTGTTCATTATTTTTGTTTCATTGAGAACACCTTTATTCGTTTTATCTAAAATATATTTTGTGTCTGGTCAGTCCAGTAGTAATTTTCAAACTTAATGACATTTCTCTCTTCGTATTTCGTTATTGTTTTTTTTTTAATTTGTGTGTTTTTATCTACTTTTATTACAACATTCAATATACATTACTTCTATTTAAAATTATTATAAAATTTGATATCGTTGAAGTGTATTGATTAATATTCATCTTTCCAGATATCAAAGTTGTATTAGATCTTGTACCTAATCATACATCAAATGAGAGTGTTTGGTTTCAAGAAGCTCTGAATGGCAACAAAAAATATATAGACTATTTCGTATGGGAAGACGGTGTTATAGACGAGAATGGTAACAGACAGCCACCAAATAACTGGGTAACAACTGATTTTTAAGTCTTTATTTACTTTGTTATAGTTATTAAGGCTTGATGACTACATTCTGGCACAGCTTGGATCTGTTTTCTTGAGTGCGATAGTTTGGGGACTTATCTCACGGTATATTTTCTCGCCTTGTGTGACAACCTGACAATAGATACACAATGACTCCAAATAACAGAAAACGTGGTACTCGATGACTATTTTATCTTAAAATTCTCTATAGCTTTTCCGCAAAATACGGCAGGCACGTATAGAGGAAATAAGGACACCTTATACATTATTATCGCAGCAGTTTCGATACTATGGCATATTTCAAGGTTTCAGTTTAACTGAGATGATTTATCTACAGATAACAATCTTGTTTTATATATACAAAATAATCTTAATGTATAAAACATATTTTGTATGTTTAAATAAATTCGAATTCAGATACAAAAAATCTTTATATGAATGAAAATAAATCGTTAATATTATGTATTTTTTTTAAAAGCCATTTTTGTACATTTCTATACATTTTTGAGGATAAATTAAAAATAGAATGAATATCGATGTTACATGTTCGTCATTATATTAAAAAGTAATTTTTACAGCGAAGCCATTTTCGAGGTAGTGCTTGGGAGTACAGAGAGGAAGTTGGTAAATACTATCTGCATCAATTTGTTGTCGGTCAGCCTGATTTAAACTATCGCAATCCCGACGTTGTTGATGAAATGAAAGTTAGTATTATTAGTATTAATGACTATATATTAAGAAATGATTTACCTGATAAGTGTGTCATTTTCACTACTGTACATAATGCCTTTAAGAAATGAATTTACAATTTACAATGTAATATAAATTGTATAATATTAAATTAAGAACAGTCTTGCAGCCCCACGTACAATATAATTATTTTGGTTTCTTTAGAATTTACCGAAAATGTGTAGAAATATTCACACAAATTCAAAATAAAAAACCGTTACAATAATTACATTTTAAAAAAGTATATGAGGCGGTCTTGGCGCAGAGGCACATACATGTGCGACGGTTGTGGGTACGATTCCTACTCGGTATTATTTTTTATTAATATTTTCATTTCCTCGGCGAAAAGCGGAGAACGGAGTATCTTAACTAGGTTTCCTATGCCGGTCCTGTTGATTTGATTTAACGAAATATCGTCTTTAATTGGCATAATTTTAATCACAGGACATAATACGATTTTGGCTTGGCAAAGGCGTGGCCGGATTTAGGGTTGATGCTGTCAACTGTTTGTTTGAAGTAGACAAAATGGTTTTTGGCGGCGAATATCCTGACGAGCCGTTCTCTGGAAGAACTGATGTGGATGTTGAGTCACATGATTACTACGCTCATATATACACTAAAGATCAAAACGAAACTTACTATATGGTTTATGAATGGAGAGACGTATTTGATGAATATGCAGCAAAAGATGGTTTATCCAGAGTAATGATGACAGAAGTATACGCGTCGATACAGGATGTTGTAAAGTATTTCGGACAAGGTGGGAGAAAGGGTGCTCAAATGCCATTCAATTTTGATTTAATTACGGATGTGGACGCGTTGTCTAGTGCAGCTGATATAAAGAGAGCTGTTGATAAATTTTTAACGTATAAACCTGTAGACAAAGATTCTAATTGGGTGGTAAGTTACTTGTTAATTTTGATTATTTTTTATATAAATTTTATTTAATATATTTAAAAAAAAAATGATATTATATTAAGATCATTACCTTAAAATAGGAAAATATTGTAATGTTCATACAAATATTTATTCAGGATAAAAAAAGAGAGAGATCCTCCGTAATAGGAACTTGGTTACAAATGATTAGTTAATATATAAAACGTTTGTCAGTAAAATATATAGAAAGAGTATATTATTATTAATCACTGTATAATTTTAATTTTCCAGGTTGGTAATCACGATAATAGTAGAATGGCCACCCGGTACGGACCTTCGCTAGTGGACGGCATTAATATGATTGTTTTATTATTACCTGGCGTTGGAGTTACGTATATGGTAGGATCATAAAACTTTTTACTTAATTAAATTTGATGGTATAAATAGAAATGCATTGAAACTGTTAAGTTAATTTATTACTGGATGATTTCCAAGAAGCGCAGGTTCAAGTCCCAGTACGTGAAATATTTCTTTAATTTTTTTTTCGTTTAGGGTGAGGAATTAGGAATGGTCGATGGATATGTAAGCTGGGAGGATACTGTGGATCCATCAGGGTGTAACACAAACGATCCTATTAATTATGTTAAGTCATCGAGAGATCCTGAACGTACTCCTTTCCAATGGAATTCGAAAAAAAATTCAGGTAATATATTGAAAATAATACAAAATATATATCGTATTATTAATATAAAATACCGTATCGCTGTAATAACAGTTGCCTTATAAATTATTAAATTTTAGTATTACATTTGATTTCACACGTTTCATTGAACATGTTTATATGAATTATATATATTTATGAAATATTTGTAATCTCATCCGTACATGGGGAAATTACTACTGTATCGACAAAGTGCTTTGAATAGACATTTTTTATTCACACGACTAAACAATGGAACTCAGTCCTAGTGTTTGTATATCCTAAGTCATATAATTTTGGGACCTTCAAACCAAAAGGTTTCTCTGAATAAATTGGGATCGGCCACATGCTTTGCACAGTGGGTGGAACTGAGCGAAGCAATGTTGCGCAAAATTTTGTGACATTTTTGGGAACGCACGCACGTGCTGAGCTAGGTTAGTCAATGTTCAATCTATGCGTGTGAATTTCAAAACGTTCCACAACTTAACTCTATGGGACACATTTTGACCATTTACTCAAGAACTATAATTACAATTATCACCACCACAACCATGTCGTCTTCAACATTGCTGCAAAATTTCAAAGCTATTGGTTTAACGGCCTAGGAGTAGCATTACAAAAAAAAAAGCATTACAACGAAACACATTTGTGCTGGGTAATGGCTTCGCTTAACTCATCTCAATCTAAATAAATTAATAATTCGAATAGAAGTGATAATATAGAAAATTTCAGTGACATTTGTAGTAAATATTGCATTTTCATTTAACTAGCTTATGTCAACAAATTTTGATGCCATGTGTTTGTTTTTAGTAAAACACTTCAGCAATTTTCATACTTAGTCATCCGTAAAAAATAAACTTGGCTATGTTTCAAGGATAAACCCATGTGCTTTAAAATATCTGCCAGAAATCTAGATTCAAAATTATTATTTAATAGCAATAAAGTCCTTAGTGCTAGGATAAAATTTCAAAAACATTTAATTGAAGCAACTAACTTTAAATTTAATATTAAGTTGTAAGCTACAAAAAAAAAATTGGCCACTGCATTTTTATTTTAAATTTAATATTTTAGCCATTATTTTTTATTTTCATAAAGCTTGGTGAAATTGATGTCAAATATTGTATTATTTTCTATTACTTTTGCAGGTTTTTCTACAGCTAACAAAACCTGGCTACCAGTCGCAGACGGCTATGAGTCACTTAATGTAGAAGTCCAGAGAGCAGAAAAAAGATCTCACTTAAAAGTATATCAAGCTTTAGCCGATCTCCGACAGGAAAAGGTGTTTAGATATGGAAGATACGACTCTTTGGCACTTAACAACGATATTTTTGCTTTTAGAAGGTAATTTTTACACGTTTCTGTAGGAATCGTGGAGTAACCATAGACATTCTTAATTTCCTCTTTTCTCTCTCTCTCTCTGAGTAAAATTCCGGACTTCTGAGTTAATCGAACACACACTATCGCAGTCTTTACAGACATTTTTTTTAATGGAAAAGGACAAGGTAAATTAGCGTGCTGGTCACCTGATGGTAAGTGATTACCGCCGCCCACAACCCCGTGCAACACCAGAGGTGCTACAGGTGCGTTGCCGGCATTACCTGATCCGAAACGAAGTGGCATAAAGCCACTACTTCACGCCGGTTTTAAATGCCATGTGTCTTGCCATTGCTGGCGACATGACTTTACCACACGTACTTTAGTCGCCTCTTACGACACCACCGGTACCAAAATGATCCTATTCTAGGCCGAGATCACACGGCAAAAGATATTAAAAAATGTTTATAAAAAAATTAATTTTTTTGTATTTTTTTATAACAAAGTTGAAATACAAAATGCTGGTTTTGACCTATAACTTCAAATTCAACAAAGTTTGTGTATAAATATTCTATTAAATATATTTAATACCTTCGGCTAAGAATCAATAATATGGTGGAGGCATTCTATTTTTAGTATGTTCTTTTGCCCGAAATAAGTAGATGTGATTGATAAAGACAATAGTTACTTTTTGATATTATGTAAAGAAAAACATAATAAGCATTTATATAGAATTTACTGACACAATATTATTTTACTTAAACAGTATAAGGCTTTTAATGTTCAATATTGATATTTGAGTTTGACCCTCGTTACGACAAGACAAACAATGGAAATTCTTAAATAAATACAGCTAGCGGAGAAAAGAACATTTATCAAGTAATGTAGTCGTATCGTTTTTCCCTTAGTCAATTTTAAATGAGAAAAAATAATGACGGCCAGTCGTGGCGCAGGGGCACAAAGTGTGACTGTAAAATCGATTGGTTGTGGGTTCGATCCCCACTCGAGGAAATGAAATATTTACTTACATTTATATTGTCATTTCTTCGCTCTGGTGTCGAGGCAAAGCACGGCGTTGAATTTAGTAGATTCCCTCTGCCTACCCTGCTGTGTGGGAGAAGTTGATTTGATTTTACTTTTAAAAATAATGACCATTGTGACAGAGTATAGATGTTTTTGTTTAAGAACGGAAGTTATAGATTCAGCATATTAATAACAATAATAGTTTGGCATATACGGTGCAGTGGCATAGCACTGTACTAAGGGTAACTGAAAATGGGATGGTTGTGGGTTCAATTTCCACTTAGTTATTAACCGTGTTACTATCTGCCTCTTAAAACACAATGTTTTGAATTAGGTAGAAGATGGAGAATCTAGTGATTTTGTCTATAGATTTTCCCGGTGGAGCCGTTGTTTTATGCAGGCTTGAAACCCAATTGACAGTTAGTTATTTATTTTATTATATGTTTTTAGATGGTACAAAGGAGAGACTTACTTGGTACTAATTAACATGCGAGACGAGGA
The DNA here is from genome assembly GCA_013421005.1 of Heliconius erato x Heliconius himera. NCBI lineage: Eukaryota > Metazoa > Arthropoda > Insecta > Lepidoptera > Nymphalidae > Heliconius > Heliconius erato x Heliconius himera. The sequence goes on along the minus strand of JAATLQ010028201.1, from coordinate 22,839 downwards.
GCACGTAGTGGATCTAACGTATTTCGAGAATGTAAACGATAACGACAACGCCAGAGTCGTTATAAGAAGCATTCAATCCCCTAAACGCGAAGGGTGAATATTATATGATTAATATGGTTGTCTCGTGTCGTAGCTTCATTTACATATTTAGTATATTAATATATGATGTTTTATTAATTGAAATTTCGTATAACTAACACGGCAATGTAAATAATTTATTTGCTTGGATAGACAGAGTGCAAAATGGGCGGAATGTTTGGGAATGTAATGTCTTAGCACTATGTTCTCTGTAGCTATATATATGACTGTATAAATTATTTAAATAGAAGATTTTTTAATTTCATTAAAATAGTTTTTAAAAAATATTTATTTAAAAAATTTGGAAAATGAATCTTTTTATATTTATTAATTTAAGTTTATCTCATTTATTTTCAGTGACATATATGACGTATCGGAACTTCCTGTAGCGGGATTCGAAGGCTTTGTGCTCAAATTGATATAGACTGATCACAAATTTTACAATTATATATATATTATTTATGATAAAAATAAAATATTTTGGCAATTAAATGGTTTATTTTATTTAAAATATGTTATAGCACGCGTATATGATGTAATATTAAAAAAAAACAAAAATAAAAACAAAATAATTTTTACTTAAACTAGTAAATAAATTTAAATAGTAGTCATTGATATTTTATATTAAAAAAAATATTGATGAAAATGTAGACTATACAAAATATTTTTTAGGAGAAAAATTCCCAGCATTCCGCGACCGTAATAATATTAAAGAAATTGTCTCTTTTTAAATTAAACAAATAATTTGTAATAATGAAAGAACAATTTTTCCAATATTTAATAGTTTATTGGATATTAAATTAACTACAGTTTACAAATTGTTATTTAAAAACACGTATGTTTACACGTAAATATATTTAAAATGTATTTCGCTATATCTAAAAGTATCAGCAATTCATTTCGAGAACGTACTACAAAGGCAGCACTAGATTAATTTAGTTAAGTAGAGAGAGGAGCTCAGACAGTGACCCTTAAACTTACACTAGGATTACAAGTCCTAGGTTCACAAGTCGCTGTTCTCAGCTTCTCGTCCTGCTTCGCTATGGGAACCCGCACGGTGAACCCATGGAATATTAATTAGTTTCTTCTCAAACTAAGAAGTCAGTTTCAGTCTTAGAGAAATGAAAATTTATACACTAAAAATTAAAAATTGAATGCACACTATGTGTAAATAACCCCCACAATGTCGACATTTCCATATCACATTATCTAAACATGAAATAAAACTCTAACTCCTCGCCGTCTCTACATGGAAGATTTATGAGAAAATCTGTTTATAGAGACATTTATTAATATAATAGAAACTAAGAAAAAGATTTTTAAAATTTTTGTCTGTTTGTCCGTATTCTGAACAAACGTTCACGCTAATCTCAGAACGTCTTTATATATTTTAATCATTTTACTTATTGTATTTTGGGAAGCTTCCCTTAACATATAGTGTTTGTTTTATTTAATAAAAAAATATGTCAATATAGAGGTATAGAGGCCAGTCGTGGCGCAGGGGCACAAAGTGTGCCTGTAGATCGACTAGTTGTGAGTTCGATCCCCACTCGGGGAAATGAAATATTTATTTACATTTATATTTCCATTTCTTCGCTTTGGCGTCGAGGCTAAGCGCGGCGTTGAGTTCTGCCACTCAACACGCAATGCCTCCAGAATTCGGCAGAAAGTGGGGAACGGAGTGTCTTAACACTAGGTTCCTTCTGCCTACCCCTATGTCAATATAAAGAATTGTATGCGATATTGTTGCTAGAAAATAAGTGTTTTATTGAATAGGCTGAAATTTTAATAAAATAAATAATTGTGTAGTAGTAGTAGTACAAGCGGGTAAAACCGCGATCGGGTCACAAATTTTAGTAATGGCTATCGATAAAAATCAATATATAATAATAATAATACGTCTTGAAAAAAGTACAAGGTTTTTTATTGTATACCTAGAAAATATTATACTTAAGGTGCAAGGGCAACGTGTGGCTGAACACGTGACGATTGTAAGATCATTTCTAACTCGAGAATTCGAGACTATAAATTATTCTCATTTCCTCGCTCTGGTAAGAAGATTTAGTGCGGCGTTGAGTTTCACACTTCGAACATGTTCATAAATTAGGCAAAAATGTTTGAAAACTGAGCAGAAAGTTTGGAGCAATACAAAAAAAAAACAAACTAGTGCTGATTATGACTTAAAGTATATGCGTACATACAAATGGGCGTGAAATGAAAGAGATATGTAAATTATTACAAAAAAAGACATAACAGAGTGACTGATAAACAATGCACAGCCGAAATTATTCGGTATATAACGTTTAATTGATTTTATTAAAAATAAAAATAAATTTTAAAATAAAAATAAATTAATAATATTTTTTTTGAATTTCTCATGGTAACCGAAAAAAACGAGATATTTACGTTTTGTAGTTCATGATAACGAAGTTAGGAGCTACAATTAGTATTTAATAAAATACTAATTAATAAAAAATCTTTCATAATAATATTAATAGTTACTAAAAACTTATATTCACCACTTTTCAACCAATTCAGAATTCACTAATAATCCCTTTATCAAATTCTGTACAGTTATCTCGATCTTTAGATATTGTTTAGTATAAAAGGTTCTAGCACCACTTCATCACTAGTCCAGTAGGCACTATGAGGTACGTATATTTTGTGCTGTAAATACCTATGCAAATAAAAGTACTTTTCTTATGTGTTAATAGTATTATAATATACTACTAATTAATGTTTCTTGTGTTAGTAAGTACACAGTATATTTGTACGTACATTTGTGATAGTGGATAGCATTTGGCTGTAAAGAGGTTGGTTATCGGTTCGTCAGTAATAAAGTCTATTTATTATCATTTCCCCGCTCCAGGAATACAAAGCGCTACGTTGACTTCCTTAACAAATTGTTTTGTCCTTATTGTTTCTAATTCACAGAACAGAGTGGCTTGATCTGGGACTAGTGTAACAGATCAAGAAACTCTATTGTGGGTTGTGGCTTTCTCTATCGTGATATACAGGGAAAATAATAAATATTTTAATTTAAATAGATTCATTTAGTCATATTATATTCAATAATTACATATGCAAAATGAGAATCATGTATTTTAAATAATTTCAAACTTTATTCTAGATTAAACAATTTAATTGTGCTACCTCTTCTAATTGCTGTTTCTTTTGCAAATGAAGCAAAAGAATTAGAATGGTGGGAGACTACGGTCTTCTATCAGATTTACCCAAGATCTTTTATGGATAGTGATGGAGATGGAATCGGTGATTTGAAAGGTAACATAAAAATATTCTTAATTTATTTAAATTTTGCTATAAATTCAACTGTACTCTAGTTTTATTTGTTGATGTATCTTTTATACTTTTCCGCGATACTTTATATTTCATTTTCTGAATAAAAGGCAAGATTGACAAATTAATAAAAAATAATCGGTCTACTAAAACCAAGGAATTCAATTTAAATTTAAATAATACTTTAATAGCATATATTGATATTTGAGGATTCTATCCTCAAAACTACGATTGATTCTTATTTATTTATGTACTTTTTATAGGAATTACTTCAAAATTAGAATATTTGAAGGAATTGGGTGTTGGAGCAACATGGTTGTCGCCTATGTTCCAATCGCCTATGTATGACTTTGGATATGATATCGCTGACTTTTACAGTGTACACGACGAGTATGGAACTATGGAAGATTTTGAAAACTTAATTGCTAAAGCTAATGAGTTAGGTCAGTATTATGTTATATAACTATATTCTTTTCATGTCACAAAATTTTAAAAAATAAATTATGAAGATATTAAATACAATGCTATTTTTGTTTAAAGATATAAAAATTGTGCTCGATTTTGTACCCAACCACGGTAGCAATGAAAGTGTTTGGTTCGAAGAAGCACTAAAAGGCCACGAAAAGTATTATGATTATTTTGTGTGGGAAGACCCAGTAGAAGATGAAAATGGAAATTTGCTTCCACCGAATAACTGGGTATTTTACTTATACTATAATAGTTTCTTAAAATATTTAAGTGATGTCTAATATAAATATTTCTTTTCTTTAGAATAGCGTTTTCAGAAAGAGTGCTTGGGAATATAGAGAAGAAGTTGGTAAATATTATTTACATCAATTCGCAATTGGACAACCAGACTTTAACTACCGCAACTCAGAAGTGGTTGAGGAGATGAAGAACGTTTTACGGTTTTGGTTTGAAAAAGGAGTCGCTGGTTTTCGTGTAGACGCTATCGCTCACTTATTTGAAGTAGATAAAGAAAAGTTTGGTGGAAAGTATCCAGATGAACCTAGAAATCCCAGTAATAACGATCCCGAAAGCTATGATTATGTAGATCATTTATACACTAAAGACCAAGACGAGACTTATGACATGGTATATCAATGGAGAGAAATTTTCGATGAATATTCAGAGAAAGATGGTTTGAAAAGAGTAATGATGACCGAGGTATATGCTAGTCCCAAAGTAACTATGCGCTATTTTGGTGATGGTGAACGTGAGGGCTCTCATATGCCTTTTAACTTTGTACTTATTTCTGATGTCAACGGAGACTCATCAGCAGCGGAAATTAAATATGCTCTTGATAAATTTTTGACTTTTAAGCCAGTAGACAAACACGCTAACTGGGTGGTGAGTAAAAATGTAAAATATATTTAAAATTTCTTACGATATGAATTTCATAGCATTTCATAGCATTTTAAATGCTTTATTTTAGGCTGGAAACCATGATAATAACCGAGTGGCTTCAAGATTTAGTCCGGAATTGGTTGATGGCTTAAATATGATTGTTCTTCTCCTCCCAGGCATTGCGGTTACGTATATGGTAAACATAAAATCCTTGACCTATATTCAGTTTTGTGTTAATGTTCGAAATAAAATATTCGTATATTAATAATTTATTGTTAGGGTGAAGAAATAGGGATGGTGGATGGATTTGTAAGCTGGGAAGATACAGTCGACCCACAAGGGTGTAATACGGATGATCCTATCAATTATGCATCAGTTTCGCGAGATCCTGAACGAACCCCGTTTCAGTGGAGCTCTGAAAACAATGCTGGTAAAATAAAATAAAATAAATGAATATTAATAGAAACGTCCTAATTATATATTTGGCTTGTTTGTTTGTTTGTTTGCTTGTTCAATATTATTATGAATCAGAATTTACATTCCTAATATTATTGACATAAAATGAAGAGTATGTTTTCTTCTCATATTTAAAACTATATAACTATTGCGTTCTTAATATATGATTACTTCATAAGATTTTTGTTTCTACCCATGACCATGGACTACTGTAAAGTGTTCGAAACGTCGCGTTCGCGTATGAATGTACAATATTAAATATTCACGATTAATCCGGGTTATGTATATTTCAATACTTTTTATAACTTTCTCCACTATTTTATAAATAAAACCTTGGTTGCCTGTATGAAATCGCTTTTGGTGATAAGACTGACATTGCAAATTAGTTCATTATAAATTAATGTAATGAACTTTAATATTTATTCTTATTTATTTAATAAAATATTATATTATTTATATTATTATTTGAAATATCGAATGGATTGTGTAATATATATGTCTTTGTAGGCTTCTCCAGTGGTAATATCACATGGTTACCAGTCGCAGAAGGTTACGAAACTTTGAATGTTGAGGTCCAGCGTGCGATTGAAAGATCACATCTAAACGTATACAAGACATTAGTTAAATTAAGAGCAGAATCTGCTTTCAGACATGGAAGATATGAATCTGTTGCCTTTAACTCTGACGTACTGGCCATTAGAAGGTTTGTGTGGTGTTGAAATAAAGATATTATAGTTTTTTATATATTTGAGGTTCGATTCTGTTCGAGGAAATGAAATATTTAATATTTTAATTTCCTCGCTCTGGTGACGACATACAGCGCGGCGTTGAGTTCCGCTACTCAACACGCAAAATGTCACGAATTCAGCGGAAAGTAGAGAACGGAATTTTCTTAATAGGAAAAGAGTATCTTACTACTAGGTAACAGGGTTCCCTATGCCCAATATGCTATGTGCGGGGGATACAGCGTGAAGCTAAAAAACTATTCTATAGAACTATGTTACCATGGCGTCAAATTGTTATCTAATAGGAAATAAAAACACAAGCGGACAGCATCTGTAATCATTTCTAAGCCGATGAGATGTTACAAACATCTCATGTCCAAATCATTTTACTATTCATTTCGATACCAACATTTATCTTATTATCAAAACAAGTTAATCTGTTCCTGGAGATATTTCTAAATATATCACTTGTCAGATTATATTGAAATGTCAGCGACAAGACAGCATTAAGTGTTTGTTTGTTCTCGTATGTTATTCAGTATGGATTATAAAAGGCTTTAATAAAATTAGTTTTGTTATCGTTTAGTTTTTTTCTTATATTAATATAATAGAGAGTCCGAGAATAAAATGAATATTGAGAAAACTTTTGTCTGATAGACAAAGCGCAGCGTTGAGTTCCGCCACTCAACACGAAACTCCCTGAAAATTGAGCGAAAAGTGGGGACCAGAGTGTTCTTAATCTAATTAGGCTTAGTTGTGATATTAAAAAAATATATATTTTCCTTGATATGATAGTTAATGACAGATGTTTGTTTACATTTACTATAAGCTGTTATTAGAAATAAATTTAATATTTTTTTATTTTTTCATCACAGGTGGCATGAAGGTGAAATTTACGTAGTCCTTGTTAACTTCAGAGATGAATCCTACAATATCGATCTGACCTATTTCGAAAACGTGTCGGGAGACTTGGAAGTAATTGTTCCCAGTATTCAATCACCAAAAAATGCTGGGTATGTTAATAAAGAAAATATTTATACATTTAGATGTATCTATATATACTAAAGTAGACTTTCTGTCTGTAGTTTAGATTTACGGTTTTCATTTATAATTAATTTATATCTACTATAATGAGTAATAAATTATTTTTCTTAGCAACTTATAGCATTCACATATAATTCATATATTATAGTATCTCTTTCAAGACAAACACGACAGAAGAGAATATCTTGACACTAGATCCCGTGTATTGCAATACGAGTATGCGTAAAGCTGAAGAAAATATTTGAACCCACAACCAATGTTTTCATTGAAACTTATATCATCTTCATCCACAATGCTGTCTATACAAAGTATTCATTCTAGCTGAGTTGTGATTTGTTTCAATACATTTATTTCTTTCCTATAATTACCTATTCAATAAGTTTATTAAGTTATTTTCCTCAGGTATGTTAAATCATTAAATCATCTCATTTTGTATGCATAGACTATGTTACGATGCAGGTAACGAAGTTTCCGGTTTTTGCAAAGTAAATAAGTGAGCGTTTGCGCTCTTATTTTATTTAAAATAAAGAAAACTCTGCTTTACTTTCTAGTATATGATATATTTAAATTATAATCATATTCTATAATATGAAACGTTTTTTTAATGTAGTATTAAATGTTTATGTTAGAAATAATAATTAAAATCGTAATAGAACATTATTTAAATATAACGCGATGGTTATAAGTACGATTTCCAATAGGAAGATTAATTGATATATCTCTATTTATTAATTGAATTATTAAATAATTTATTTTTTAATTTCTCTTCGGTATTATAGAGAGCGTCGTTATGTTCTCTTTTTTTCCGTGTTTCAATTGATCATGACGCTGTTTGCTATGATTTTGAGTTCAACATACGGTAGAAAGAAATTTACTTATTATAGATAGGTATTTTTCCATGTTTACACTTCACGGTTTTTATTTGATTTTACAGTCTTGTTAGAAAACTAATATTAGTGGGTTATGTAGAATGTATTTTGGTAAAGATAAAAAAAAACCTTAAATATAAAAAAAAAACATTCATGGATGTTTTATCTAATATTTAATAATTGCTGTCTAATGTATTCTTTCAAAAACAATTTACAAATCTATATTTATAATCGTTTTTGAAAGAAGAAGAAGAAAACCCTTTTTTTTTTCGTTTTTATTCTAGTATTTCACTTTTGAAACAGAATATTATCTTAGATAGCTAAGGATTAATCTAAAAACAGACATCATCCTTATTGTAAATCCCTTTTTATGAGAGATGTATCTATTCTCAGAATATTTATTATTCTACAACACAATATATAATTTTTTGTGCTTTGTGATAATCCATCTCAATCTGTTAGCAAGCATATACATATATATTATTATTTTAAATATATTATAAACTATACTTATATACAATATTTTTTCTTCTTTTTTATCCCATTGTTTAGTTAAAAATGACAACTTGATAGATCGACCCTATCACGAGGCGTGGTGTTCCGTCACCTAACAAATTCTTCATTAGGTGGTAATTTGTCTAGACTGTAAAAAGTGGGGACCAAAGTATCCTAAAACTAGATTCCTTCTGCCTACGCCTAAGCTAAAAAAAGTATCGCTAAGTGATTTTGAATTTGTCTTTCTTTTCAAATAATGTGCAATTGTAATAAATGATAATATTTTTTGGTTACAGAGATTTACTTGAAGCAAACAACGTAGAGGTTCTGGGAAGTGAATCACTTGTTCTAAAAGTAATACAATGAAGAAAATATGCTGTAAAATCAAAAGCCTTCATATTTTAAACAATATTAATTATTATATTAAAATTATATAAATGCAAAACAATATTTGGCTGTAAATAAACTGTTTACGAATATATACGTACGCGTATATTCATAAACATAATCTTTTATAAAATTCTCAGATAAAATAAAAAATATGCAGAAAATGAAAACACTTCATTTTTCCTTATCTCTCAATTACGTTACAAACGATTGAATATGAAAGAGAATTTCTGTATAATATAATATCAAAGTGGCCGCGACCATTATGGGTTCGATTCCCGCTCATGCCAATTACTTATTTTCACCTTCTCTCAGTGTCAACAAGGCAATTCGCGGCGTTAACCTCCGCCAGCAATCATTAATTCGAAAATTAGATGAAGCATAGAGAATCATGATATTAAATATACAATAATTTAACATATCATCAGTATGCGTGTGTGGAAGTGAATAACTTAACATATTAAATGTAGTATTAATGTATGACAAGTGTATATTGCTAATTTGCAAACATATCCATTTGGTCGTGAATAATAACAGTTATTAAATGATCCAACGGTTCATTTGCTTTGATATTCATTTTGGCAGAGATTCAAAAAGTCAAATGAGTTTATAATCGATTTTTTTTAATAGCAACATAAATAAGTTGTAACAACGTAGAATTTTGACGTAGCTTGATGCAAACGGCTTAGTGGTCAGCATTCAGATGGTTTTTAAGAAGCGCGGGCTTATATTTGTATCCCGCTGCAATAAAAAATATATTTTTTAAAGTGTAGTACATAAAACTTGTAAAATATTAAAAGATACTCATTTAAGAATTATTCTATACACATTACACAATTATATCCATTTAATAAATGTATGACCATAAAGTGTAAATACGATACTTTGAAAAATTGAATTTATATATAAAAAATTGTTTCTAAATACAAAGGCTTACATTAAAAAAATATATAATCACCCTAATTTAGCAAGAGATGAAATCAGAGGAAACTATAAGATAAAATGTCCTTATATCTTGTTATTTTGTTTACGAAAATATTATAAACGATAAAATAAAAAGAGGCCTGCGAGGCTGCAAACGCGAAAGGTTCTGGGTTCGCTTCCCAAACGAGGAAATGAAATATTTAATATTTTTATTTACTCGCTCTGGTGTCGAGTTACGGCCTTGAGTTCCGACACTTACGACGATATGCCTACAGGTGGGTGGAAAATTGATGGGAAATTTCTAATGGTTCCCACTGCTGTGTGCGGGATACAGCGTGAAACTAAAGAAAAATATAATTTTGATCCTCAGTGAAACTTTTACTGAACCAATTAATTTTCAAGTCGAACATTATACTATAAATACAATTTCAGAAAGCAACTCACGTATATATAATACCTGGTGAGATAAACAAAAACGAAATCCGTCTTAGCTTGTATTAAAGGCTCTCTAACAAGAGCTTACCTTAATGAATAATGCACAAGCGACATTGAAAAGGATTAAATTTGAATTTGAATGCACCCTCCATCCATATTCTGGGTCATATTTTATTTAATATAGTCGTTCGTGTACCTGAACTTAGACTAAGGATGTTATGATTAACTCGGCTCACTCGAGGTATCTAATAGAATAATACTTTCATATATTTCTGCTTCATTTTTTTTTATCAGCTTCACGCTGTATCCCGCACACAGCAGGGTAGGCAGAGGGAACCTCGTGTTAAGACACTCCGTTCTCCACTTTTCGCCGAATTCTGGAGGCATTGCGTGCTGAGTGGCGGAATTCAACGCCGCACTTTGCCTCGACACCAGAGCGAAGAAATGAAAATATAATTGTAAATAAATATTTCACTTCCTCGAGTGGAGATCGAACCCACAACCAGTCCCGAATGGCTTCAATTTTAATCGAAATATATGTTAAATTGTGCTTATTTGATTTTAAAATAGTCTGAAAGTGTTACTAGAAATGTAATGTTAACATTATTAAAAAAAAAAAAAATTAAAAATATAGATAAAATTTAATATTTCATGTTCCCTTCTACTATCTACTTCTATTAACGTGGTCATCTACTGTTAAGACAATTCATTCTCATTAAGACATTTTCTTTTCTGATTTTTCGCCGAATTCTTAAGACATTGCGCGTTGTGTGTCGGATCTTAATGCCGCGTTTTTCAATTATATATTATAATTAAATATTACAAGATAAACTAAGAAAAAACATTCTAATTTTAACTATAATATAATATAACATTATTTTATCTCTCCCAAATTAATAAGATTAGACGAGTTTTTCTAAGAAAAACTCCAAGGCAGAAAGTTAGAAGAGTCCAAATCTGTATGGATAATAAATAGTATTAATAACAAAACTTGTATCCACTAATGAGCTGATTCATTTACTTTTTAAGTTGATCAGAGATCTTTCGTTTATATTTATAATGTATATACAAATTTAAAGTGTTATTCCACATTTAGGACAGAATAGTATTTTTTTGAAAATATAAAAAAATAACGTAGCGGGATTTGAACCCGCGCCTCTTGGAAACCACCCACACGTAAAACGTACACACGTCAGAGCGCTCTGAACAACTAAGCCATACGTTCTCCTCGAGCTACGTCAAAATTCTATTATTTTTATTGCTAGCATCTCTGTTCGGAGTTTTTTATAAATCTCCGCTACCCATAGATAATAAGCTGTTTTTGTTAATAGATTTAACAATTAAAATAAAATATATATCAAGTAAAATTTACTTTAAATTGATTGATTGACTAATTAATTTATGCGCAAGTGTACTTAAAACTAAAACGGAAATCAAGTATTGTCCAAAATATCAACGCTGCACCCACAGTAATGTTATCTAATGAGTTAATTTTAACTGACCCACACTCCCACACTGTTAGTACCACCCCCACACTGCTATTATTAAAAGAAGTTTGAAATGCTATTAAAATATTGACATACTTTTAAATTTTGGGACTTTTTTGCTACACGCTGTATCCAGCACATACCAGTGAGGGCAGAGGAAGCTACGGAACCTAGTGTTAAGATACTTAAAATTATATATATAGCCATGGTTGTAAGTTTGATCTGAACTCGTTGAAATTAATTATATTTATTTCTCCTCCTTGTAGACAAAGTGTCGCATAGAGATCTTCCACTCAAGATGCAATAGTTAAAAAATTTATGAACAGGAAAGTACCCGTTCTCTGTTCGAGAAAAAATGTGAAGCTTTCTTTAAATTTAATTGCTTATAATATACATATATTTCATTACCTCGAATAAGAATCGAACCCCGCAATCGTCGCGTTTGCAGTCGTGCGTTCATGCCCCTGCACCAGTATTATTTTAATTTGACTTTTTAAAGAAAGTTCAAATTACGTACATAACTTTCCTAATACAAGTTTGTTTCAATAGAACATTCTCTTTTCAACACATAGAACAAAAACATGCACCACACAGGAACTGAATGCGTAACCTTTACCATAATGCAACAATCTAACATAATTTTCACACCAATTGGTGTTCTTTAGGCTATAATCAATATAGAGTAAAAAATCCTTAGCAAAAGTTTTATAAATAAATTTCCACACAAGGCAATTCATGTCAATTAGTAGTGCCATACAAGTTGACGATCAACAGGCGACAGGCACACGTACTGTACGTGTGAACGTGCGTTTGCTGGCTAAATGATATTTTGTAAGCTTTTTAGCTTTGACTTTGTATGTGGAATGTGTTAAGCTATTTCCTTTTAAAGGTATTAAATAGTTGGTAATATTCAATGAAATTGTGTATATTTAGATTTCTGTTTCACTTCAAATAGTTTTTCCTTTCGTATAAAAGTGGATTTTGAATATTATATACTTCTATAATACAACAATAAAGTACGGCGTTGAGTTCCGCCACCTGACTTACAAATATCATACCATTCTCTCTATGTCGATTAAAAACTAATTTAAATTTTCTTTTACATAGATAGATTATCATTATCTTTTCAAAAGTTTTATATTCAAAGCGATGAATAAAGCTGAAATGCTCCCAGGGCGCATATGAACCCTTGCATTTTAGTGCAGATGCATTATAAATAATGTAAATCGTCTAAAGAATAAGAAATTGTAGTAGCTTAAATTGCCATGAATAAATAAGCTGTCTGCCGTCTTCAGTATATTTTATTTTGAGTCATATTATGATATAAAGTATTATTTTATAAGTGTTTAATAAAATACATTTTAGGTTTCATGAACATATCAAGCTTATTTCTTTTTTTTTTCAGCTTCACGGCTTATTCCACATATAACAGGAAAGGTAGAGAGAATATTGTGTTAAGACACTGTGTCTTCACTTTCCGCCCGAATCCTATACATCACGTGGTGAATGATGGAACCCAACACCGCCCTTTGACCTTTTACACAAATAATTAATGGTTATTTATATACCCAGTAAGAAGTTTCTAGACGTTATTAAATTTCTTTATATAAATATAAACTATCAACTACTACAGGTAATTTATATTATATTTTTAGTTCTCTGACTTTCATTACATAGAAATAAATTAACTACGCTACGCGTCGACAAGGCTGACACATGCCGCGGATTCTTGTTGTCTCTATTAATTTTATCGATATTTATATCGTTTCAAACTTAATCAACTTAAAACTGGATACTACATAATATTTTTAGTTATAATTGTGTAATAAAAATTATATTTTTTTTAGTTTAACGCCTAATCCCTCATGGCCAGAGACGCTACACACTCCGTTTTGAGCTTCTCGGATTCGAAATATTGCACGTTGAGTGGGCGAACTCAAAAGCGATTTTGTCTATATGTAATAAATATAATAATCTGAAATAGATTAAATTCTAAGTGAGGATTGAACCCATGATTATCGTGCTTACTATCAAACTGGGTTTCCCATTGCGCCACGATGGCCAGTAAGTAGCTAGTCTCAAGACTGGACTGTTGACGGTTACTTATCATTGCATTTTGAAAACGTGAACTTCTACATACCAATCCTCTATTATACTTATCACCTCAATTTACGCAATAAGATATAATTTGATTAGTTAATATACTCTAAGTTTATACGAATTATATTAATTTAATACCATTTTGTGGCAATTAAAACACTGAATGTCACATAACGTTATTCGTTGCGACCTTAACAAGTGGTGACCAATCTAATCTATTTCTAGCGATACGATTATTTACGTTCCCGCTCGTGTGTTTGTTGTTGCTTATACCTCATTAGACTTAACTAGTTCAGACTTATTGATTTACTTGTCCTTTTAAATTATTAATTATTTAATCAAAATCTTTTTAGATATATCTTTTGTATATTTTGCAATTTGTACATTAGATACAGATAGTCTATTTATTATATATAGATACATAATTATAATAAAATTTTAACTCTGTAATGAAAATATTAAGAAATAATAATTTATTCCCACGAGTGGGCATCGAATCCACAACCGTCGCGTTTCAGTCACACCCCGTGTGCCCCTGGGCCAGATGGCCTCAGTGGTTCTCTAGTGTAAATTGACAGATTTTGTTTTAGAAAGTGTGGCTTTGTTAGTAAATGCCATAGATGATCCTACTTATATTATAATTAAGAAAATATGTCATGATGGATGTTTGTTCCACTTTCGCGAAAAAACTACGAAACAGATTTAGATGTAACTTTACAGCAATATAGCTTATACATCAGAATAGAATATTGGCTTCTATATATAATTATATGTAAAGAATTTGTATAATTTGGCTATAACATAAGCTGTTGGGTCTCTAGTGCTTTATATAAATATCAATCTGATTCGGATTCGAAACTACAATCATTTTGTTGTACTTATATATCAATATAACGATTATTTCGGTCACACTGTGGCTTTAACTCTAAATCATTTGAAAAAATTTTCCTTGAAATTTAATTCCAAAGAGCGTATGGAGGTAGTAAGCAGTAATTTTTTATATAAAATAGTCCACGTGAGCGTCGACGCTGCGTAAAACACCTTTATAATGTGGCAGCTTGAACATAAAATTCGATGTAAGAAATAAGGTTATTATCGTTTGTTTTCCCTTTATATTTCACTAAGAGCTTATTTTTTAGTCTGTAAATACTACAATTATTGTCTTACTAATATTTTAATGTATGCGTAAGTTTGTGAAAATGGATGTCTGTTGCCATTTTACACAAAATCTACTAAACTAATTTAAGTTAAATTTTATATAACTAAAAATTTTAAATAACTTATACATCAGAATTTTAAATAACTTAAACACATAATTTATATAAAGTTTTGTATAGTTTGACTATAACAATAAGCTTAAGCAGGCGAAGCCACGTTTAGATTATTAGTTGTTGATAATGTATTAAATTGACGATACTGATTCGATTTAGTCTTGTCCCAATTATAAAGGGATTGACTTAACCAGATGAATGGGGATTTGAATCCCACTCTGATGGTAACATTTATATCAAAATACTCACATTTATACATATCCCACACCACATATAAACCGAATATAATCCTAATATTAACATATATTTCAATTACCTATGTACGAGTATTTGTGAATTTATGTATGTCAAAAGCTACATTAGTAGAATTATATTTTTGGTTTGTTAAAGGAAGTAGTTCGGATATTACATGTTAGTGTTAGAGCAACATTTCAAAGAGTGAACATTTCAAAAAGTCAATAAATTTATATATGTATGCGTCACATAAAAATTCCAGTGGTGGCGCATGGGCCCAAGCGTCGACTGTAAACGCGACTGGTTGTGGGTTCGATTTCCACTAGAGGAAATGAAATATTTTCATCTCCTCTCTCTCGTAACGAGAAAAATCCCAGCTGTTGTGTTTCGCCACTCAACTCGTAATGCCGACAGAATTCGGCGGGAAATGGGTAAAAGAAGTGTCTTAATGGGAATAAAATGTCTTAACACTAGATTACAGGTTCTGACTACCCTGTTGTGTACGGAATACAGCGCTTGAACTAAAGAAAAGAATAGAAACATATGTTTTAAAAAACAAATTAAATAAAACTCTGGTAAGAAGAAATACAAGGCGTTCCATGCGACCATTAAATAAACAATGTCTCAATTTTGGGCGGAAAATTCTCTCTGCCTGCCCGACTACTTACATATGTAGAGTAGCGTGAAACTAAAATAAATAAAAAATAAAACTTAATATTTAAATTTAAAGACAATATTAATGTTACATATCACTAAATTACACTAAAGTCACCTACAGAGCTTTCCACTTCGTCAGTCTGTTAAGCCCCTTGAGATCAAAGAAGTTAAAGTAAACTCAATAATATTACTTGCACTAGAATATTATTATATACTGCTAGGCAGTAAGTAGTTAGAGTTTCATATTATTTGAAAGCAATATTTAATATTAGAATAATACTAATATAATATTTTTATCGTTATTTTTGTTATAAAGTTTTATAAGCCATACAATTTTTTATACGTTGTTGATTCTTACTAATAAACACTTAATATAAAAAATGGTTTCTAAATAAGCTTTGAGTTTTAATAAATCAACTTAAATATTCAAATAGTGTATAATATTATTTTAAAACTATTACTTCTATAAGCTTGTTATATTGTAAAGGAAACGCTACTAAATTTCTAAAAAAATATGTAATGTAACCCAAACACAAAAACTCATCAACAGCCTTTATGCCTACCATTATATAAATCGTACACTTAAAGTTACATTCAAAATCAGACTTTACTCCCAAAATATAGAATTCAAATTCGTTTCCAATATCAATCTAAAAATGGTCAATTTTCTAGTGTAATAGTGCAATTGACCGTACAACCGCGCCTTGTGGATGCCGAAAGCACTTTGATTAATAGTTCTTGTAACGATTAAAAATGGATTAGAAGTCACCTAATTACCTTTAAAGGTTAGAAGCATTGTGAGATCCATAATAGAGTTGAGTAATCATAGATATGAAAGCGTTGCTTTATTGACGGTGGAATGGTATTGTGAGAAAATTTGTTATCTTTTTACCTGGACACCTAGTGTTAAGGCACTCTGTTCTCATTAAGACACTTATGGTCCCACTTTCCACTGAATGCTCTGCTAGTCGGATTTTTAAATCTGTACGCTCGTTTGCTTTGTCTTTTCCATAAAAAAATATCTGCCTACCCAGCGATGTGGGATAATGCGAAAAGAAGAATTAAATAAAAACATTGCAATGAGTGGAATTTAAAACTGCAACTATCGCATACAATTACACGGAGCTTAAAAGAGTGCTACTACTAGAGTTTTTTAAATAACATTTTTGCATATGGTAAACACAAAATATTTTAATGCAATGTTTTAATTCTTTTATAAATAAAAAAAAAATCACACTTGTATTTTCCTTCCGCCATGCGGCGACAGACCTCAAAAGAATCACGTGAACAGTCCACACGCTACGATGAATTTATGCAATTTATTGAAATTATTTAAGCGTGACAGATAGTGAGTTCGACTTTGTCTCGAGAAAATCAAATATTTACGTTTTCATTTTCTCGCTTTGGTGACAAAGCAAAGCATGGTGTTGAGTTCGGTCAATCAAAACGCAACGTCTTCAGAATTTTTCGGTGTCTTAATAAAGATTTCCATGTTTCCTCTGCCTACCCTGCTATATGCGGGATACAGCGTGAAGCTAACAAAAAACATGTATTATTTTATTCAAGGTAAATAAATATGAAACTTTGTTAACATGGACTAAAAACCAAAATATTTCGCTAAAAACTTTAAATGTTACTGTATAGTTTTAAAATTTCGAAAAGTTTAAATTCAGCATAAATTAGTAAAAACTAAAGTCAACTGTAATAATAAAAGCATTGAACTTTAAAAGCTTGTACTATTTATCTAATTATATTTTAGTTCTAGTCCGTTTCAACGGAATAACATTCGTCTGGCAATGCCCTATGCAAGTTAGCTTTAATTAAACTTAAAGTTTAGATAGGACTTTTAAACTTGTTTCACTTGGAACTAGTGTAGGTTGTTTTACTTGAAATCAGTTTTAAATTTTGATTTTACTAGCAATCAACACGTGGCTTTGTCCGCTTAAATTTATTGTTATATTAAAGTCTATTATTTTTAAATCTTGACGTAAATTGCGGCTATATAACTGAAATAAAATTTCTTTTATCCGTTTAGTTTTTGCGAAAAAGTAGAACAAATAGAAAAAGTAGAAAGTAAAATCTACCAACACATATTTTCACATTTATAATATTTACTAAAATTTACTGAGATTTTTAAGAAATGGACGGTGCGTAGGGAATGCAACGAGTATATTAGCACTAAGTTAGTTCTGCCTACCCTGTTATATGCGAAATATTTTTAACATTTTTAAAGCGTTATTCCATAATTAGGAAAGAAAAATATTTATTTAGAAAACGTATAAAAATTTGAACGTAGCGGGACTCGAACCCGCACCTCCTGGAAACCGGCCGGAACCGGAGGAACTGGTCGGTTTCCATAATATACAATAATAATTAATATTGTATTTTATTTCAGCCAGCTTTAGTATTGATTAATCATTCACATTAATAGGAAGATTATAGGAACTCTTTTCGATTATAGGAACTTTTGCACTCTGATATAATTGACTCTTTCTAAATACATATATAACAAAATGTTGCTTGGTCGTTACACTGTAAAACTTTTAATTTTATTTTTCTGTTGTATTGTAATGGTCGTAGCAGAGTCACCGTGAGCAAAAGTTAAGCTATAACATTTTGTATACCGCTAATATGAACAGTAGTCCTATACATAAATTTCTTTGAGGCGTTCAACTGTCCCATTGAAACTTTTAATACCTTTAATATTTTATTGTATCAAAAATAAACTATTATTATTATAGTTATATAGTTTACCAAAAAGCTCACAAAATATTTAAGAAAATGTATAAAAATTTAAACGGGCTCGAATCTAAACAGACATACAGACAGTCGTATCCAAGTGGTACAAAGCTCAAAAGTCGCTACGCTAATATTCTGGCCTTAGTGTTGAATAATACATAAAAAAAGTTAAAAATAGGTTCATAAAATCTTTTAGAAAATACTTTTAGAATTAAGTAAATCGATTTGTGTACATTTTGTATTTCATACATGACATGCTCGAAGTTTGTGCAAAAAGCACTGTATCATCATACATCGTTTATCAAACGCTCTAGCTGTACCAATTTCGCTAAAACCCAAGCCTCACCTCATGCATTTGACATAAACTAAGTGATTTAAAGTTCACTAAAGGTAGAAATCTTTTTAGAAGTGCAGATTCTATTTTTGTTAATTCTAAGAGTTCTGTACCTTATGAGAAAAATTGAATCCTTATAAAATTACTTTGTACTCCGTTGTCCATCTGTCAACACCTTTTATGTGCTCTCAAACTTTTCGAAACTATACACCACGGTGTGCCTCGTTATCAGAGCGACGAAATGGAAATATTAAGTATGCAATCATCCCGAGTAGGAATCGAACCCACAACTTTCGTCTATCAAAATACTTCGTCTCGATTTTTATTCACCTATGTGTACGTATGCTGAAAAAGTCGTGATAGTTATAATTTTTTTTAATACCTAATAATTGCATTATAAAAGCAATCGATTTTTTGCAATAAAAAAATAATAATTGAGGCCGTCGCATGGTGGCGCAAGGCCACAAGGATGTGACTGTATCTTGAACTGACTGCTGAAAGTCAGGAACAGAGTGTCTTAGTACTAGATTCCCTCTGCCTACCCTGCTGTGTGCGGAGTACAGCGTAAAGCTGATTTAAATAAGAAAATAAAAAAAATAGATGTTGCAATTAATCATTTAATACATATCGTATCGTACAAATGTAAACGATCTCTATCACCTATAGACCAGTTATGGCGAGGCAACGTCTAGTTCTATAAGTAGGGCGGCGTTGATTGACACCGAGCGAATGACGTAATGGATATTATAGCATTTATAACAGCAGATTTAACTATAAAATATTCAATGGTTATTCAATTATATACTATTATAGTTCAATTGTATAATTTAGTGCAATTAGGACTGACTTTAACAAAAGCGGCTTGCACGCGATGGTTCTGGGTTCTGATCTCAAATGTTTATATTATATAAAATTGCACTATTTAAGTAGATATGTAACAAAAAGTGTATTGTAGTGTATTGTATAGAATATCAAGAGCGAAAAGAATTAAGTAATTAAATGGTTGGTAACCATATTAAAGCTCAGTTCTTGGCGCTGTAATTTCTTTGAATATTCAACTTGATATAAAAAAAATGGATTTAAAATAAAGATGAACACCGTGTTTAATTATATACAATAATTGTAGGCTTAATTTTTAACCAGTACGAAATAGCTAAACAGCAGCACAGTACAGCAGTACAAAACAGTTTTTATATAAATATGCTTGTAAGAGCGATAACACAGAATGCAAATGAAACGAGCAAAAATGATTAAAATGTTTCCATTTTATTCATTTTTATTAGTTTCTTCTTGTTCTTTTACTTTTAATCATGTGTGCTAGTTTCTAATTTGTATAGTAAAATTACCGTTCATCTCGTATTTTTAAATTCAATTGCAACGGATAGACCATATCCATAAAAATAAACTTTAAGCTCCAAATAACATTCAGTCTAACGGCTTAAATCAGCATTTGCAACAGAAACTATTTACGATCTGCCTCTGACCTAAAACCAACTAGGGAAATGTCACCGAGAGGTGAGCCACGGAATAATGAACGGCCAGTTGATAGGTTTGGATAACATTTTCGTTTATTTAAAGCCAGTCTTCTCTGAAATATTGATATCTATTGGACTTTTGCTCCCACATGGCTATTATTCATAAATACCGCAGTTAAAGTTATGTAAAAAAGTTGAATCTAAAAATTCCTTTTACTTTTCTGTTGTATGAATTAAAAAACCATGTGAAGATTTTTTTAAACATTTTTAAAGTGTTATTCCACACTTAGGAAATAAAAATACTCATTTAGAAAACGTATAAAAATTTTGAACATAGCGAGACTCGAACCCGCGCCTTCTGGAAGCCGACCTGATGATACAATGAGATATATAACCTTCATAATATTAATGGACTATCCAAAACCAAAAGGTAAAGGTCCTTTTGTAAGTCTGTCAACACCATTTATTTCAAGATCGCGTAGAGGTATCAGGCTGTAAATTATATCTATAGTCTTTTGGAGCACAGAAAAGATTCAAGCTTCTAAGTCAAGGCAGTCAAAAGATACGTTCGTTTATGCATCGATTTTTCTGCATTTTATACGAAATTCGCAGCGTAATCATAAACTATAGGGTTACTTTACTTTTCATGGGTGTACAGTTATGAAATTTGGTACAAAGTAAGAACTTACAATATAAATAAAGAAAAAAAAAAACCAAAAAGCGATAATTTATAGATATTTTATTAAAAAAATCATTACAAGCTTATAATTGTACTTAATGAGGCCAGTCGTGGCGCAGGGGCACAAAGTATGACTGTAAACACAACTGGTTGTGGGTTCGATTCCCACTCGAGGAAACGAAATATTTATTTAAATTTATATTTAAATTTCTTTGCTCTATTGAGTTAAGCCACTCAACACGCAATGTTTTCAGAATTCAGTGAAAAGTGGGGAACGGACAGTCTTAACACTAGGCTCTATCTGCCTACCGCTGTTTGTGGGATACAGCGTGAAGCTGATTTTAATTGTACTTAATTTCATACAAAATGAGTGCGAACGTCCGCAAATTTAAGTTTGTCGTCCTTTATAAATTGCATTTCCATTGACATACAATTTTGAAATTGATACGGAATCCTCAATATGCGAGTCCCACTCGCATTTGACCGGTTTTTACTTTATAATATTAGTATAAATAGGTATTTAATGGCCTGTGGATAAAAGTGACCTCGAATTTTTAAATAACAACCTTGTGTACTATTAAAATAATTATTCTGTGAAATGTAAATATATGAATTACAATATTTTGCAATGTTACCTACATTATATGTTATGAAATTAATATTTTTTATTGAGATATTAAAGTATGTTATAACAGCTGTGGCCATAATGGCGCCGTGAGACTGCTTCTGGCAGTTAACGCGATTCCCACTAAGACGAATTATTATACTTAATTTCATTTTCTCACTCTGGTATACGAAACACGGCGTTGAGTTCCGCTTCTCAACACGCACTATCTTGAAAAATTCAGTGTAAATTGAGAAACGGAGTGTTTTATCACTAGGTTCCCTCTGCCTATGCGGGATAAACGCCATGAAAGACATAGCTGTTTTACTAAATTAGCTATGACTTTCGTGGCGCAGTATATATAGCACACGTCAACTAACAACGACATTGCAGGACCAATAATGCAGGTTCAAAAAGTGATTTTAGTTATCAAGATGTTTGTAACAAACATATTGATTCAATATATCTACATATTATGTAGATATAATATGTAGACGTACCAGTTTAAAACAGTAATTTTTAATCTTATATATTTCTTCTTTTTTTTTACGGAATCGGTATTTTTTTATACATTTCTTTATATATACACACTAGCGGACCCGGACGCGGCTTCGCCCGCTTAAACTTTACGAATGCTTATAGATATATTTAAGAAATTGTTTGTGAAAATATGTAACTAATTTAAATAAAAAAAATATAAGTAAACGTAACCATAGTAAAATATTAATAAAAAAACTAAACAAAACCAGCTACATTATTAATAATTTTATCTCTTTCTGTCTTTCTATTTCCCCGAGCTAATATCCAGAATAACTGAACTAATTTTTATTGGACTTTCAGTGATCGATTTTACTGATTTACGCGGGAAAAATCTTTTTACTCATTTTCCTTGCGCGCGTACATAGATACTATATGAAATAACTAAAGTCCTTTCTACATTAAATATGATAAGTTTTGCGAGCGATATCAAATAAAATCCCAGAAAACTAAAACCACAATTTATTAAGTGTATAACAACGGTATAGATAACCATCCAACCAAGATGAAATAACCAACAATTCTCTCCTTAATACTTAAATAATATTACACCGATGCCGCGCAGGGCCGCAACTTACACCACACCAAGAAATTTATGAAAATCTAACTAATCTGCTCCTCGAATAAGCGAAGAACCAAAGAAAAGTATAAATTAATTATAAACA
>JAATLQ010028199.1:0-26249 GCA_013421005.1 Heliconius erato x Heliconius himera | reverse complement strand
TATATATATATATATATATATATATATATATATATATATATATATATATATATATATATATATATATATATATATATATATATATATATATATATATATATATATATATATATATATATATATATATATATATATATATATATATATATATAAATTGCAAAATTTAACAAGATCAACTTGTGGCTTTCGCTCGAAAAGGCACCATTTATGCTCAACCGCGCTATAAAAATCTCGTTTATTCTGGTGAAACCTAATTGAATATGTATGTTGCATTTTAAGAATCAAAATCCATTTCTCATTTTTTTTACTCGTTTACGTTTATGATTCTGCTTTAGACTTTTTTAAACACCGTAAGACAAATGTAAATTAAATAAAATTCAAAATAAAATTTGATCTATAAATACCTAAAAATAACGTTTAAATGTATTTCTTGATGTATGAGTTAAATTGTAGTGAGAGGGACTATTTTTTATATCGGCAGAATAAAGAGAGAATTGTTGCACAGTGGCACAGTGCCTGACTGTAATCGCGATAGTTAAGACTTCAATTCCTAGGAAAAATGGACTATTATTACCATTTTTTCCGTTCTGACAAGAAAAAAGTTACTCAATTCAATATGCAGTGTATGAAATTCAGGCAGAAAGTTGCGAATAGAATATTTTAGTATTACGTTCTTAAAAATGAGAGTAGTATAAAATAATAATTTTATGATGATATTCGAGGTGAAAGCCTAGTCCAGTTTTATTTCCGACCATTTTGAAAAAGTATTTCAAACAGTGCATTGCATCGAGATTCTTGCCGTCTCTTCTTAGCAGAACTGCCTTCCAAGACAGTGTGTGGTTGTAATATATATCAATCAATGCCTTTGTAGTATATGCATGTATGGAGTCAATATGGAGGTTGCTCTTTGAAATTTATATTTTTTAGCTTTAAGCTGTACTTTCAATCGAATTCTTAAGGCATTGCGTGTTGAGTGGCGGAACTTAACGCCGCGCTTTGCTTTGCTCCGCAACAGCGAGGAAATAAAAATGACTTAAGATGCATAGGTTGTCTTAACACTAGTTTCCCCCTGCCTACTATAAACGGAATATAGCATGAAAAAAATAAATATTAGTCCGTAACATTTTGAAATACAAGCCTGCTAAAAGGAATTAAATGATCCACGAGTAACTTATACAGTGTCGTAAATGTTTTGAAAGATATAACTCCGTATGATAATCGTAGAAATTTGGTTACAAATATCGAACTCACTCATATGTACAACAGTTACTTGTATATTTAGTGGAAAGTGAAGTAAAATGTTAATTTCAATTACTTTATCTCCATGTATAATGTAATAATTTTAACTTATCGCTGTTTGTACATTGAATATATATATAAAAGAAAAAGTATTGTTGGGGGACATTCAATAATGTAATCTTCTTCTTCTTCGTGTCATATGATTAGATTACTCAAATTGCCGTTTGTCAACGCTGACTGCATTATTCATTGCCATAGTCAGATCGATAAGCAAGCAGATAGCAGCAGTTTGTCCAGGAAAGCAAGTGTGCCATTGTTTTGTGGGTTGGCTCCGCAGTTACATGTTGTTTGATCCTCCAGAGCGTATCCCCATTTTAGGAGATTTTCTTTGCATCGGCCAACTTCGCTTCGTAATCGATGGATCGATGGAAGTCGTTAAGACTTCCAAGTTGGTCTCTGCATGATGGTCTAGGTGGAATGAAGGTGCCGGGGCCCGACTCGGATCACTATTTAAAATTATGGTTGGTCTCAAGAAATTGTGGCGACTTTTTAAGCAAGCACGGGGCAAATTATAACCATAGCACTCTATGGTCTAAAGCTCTGTCCAGCGTAATACCCAGGCATCGCGGATGTGGACAATGTTTAATGTGAACGCCTCACCAATGTATTTGAAAGGGCCTGTTCGCCTCACGGTTTCTCAGATGGAACGCACAGGACTGAGTTTTGGACGGGTTTGGTTTAAGGTTGTTCGCGTCGTATTACGAGTAGAGTGCGTTTAGAGCTGTCTTCAGCGAACTTTCTACCTCCTCAAAGCTTGGCGCCTGGGCAGCCATTGCAAGGTCATCGGCATAGAGAAAATGGAGAGTGTTTGGTTTTATTGGCTGATTATTGGTATAAATGTTAAATGAGGATGGAGATAGGACACTTCCCTGCGAGAGTTCATATTTATGATAGCGCCACTGTTTTTACTGCTGGAGGACTTGAAATCTTCTGTTACATTTCTCTCAAAATTTGGACGAAAGCTTGGTCGTTCGATATATTTTGTACCTTGGTTAGCAGCATACGAATGTTGACTGTATCGTAGACTGCTGTTAGATCAACAAAAACAACGATAAATAATCGTGTAGAACAATAGAGTGAAGTCGTGAGCGGGTCGCTAGTGTTAAAATAATAAAATATTTTTTTTAAATAAGTAATTTAAGGAGACCGATACGAGGCCTTCGTGCGTAAGCGGCAGAGGCATGTGACAGCAAACGTGATCCTATAGCATTTACATAATTTTTACTTTATATTTCTTAGATATTTATTATTGCTCAAATATAATATATGTTTTTTTATGGAAAAGTCAAGGGAAAAGAACGTGTGGATTACTTCATCGTTAGTGATTATTGCCGCCCACGACCCCATGTAACTCTAGAGAAGCTAGAGGTGCGTTGCTGGTCTGTGACCGACAGACGCTATTTTTTTAAAAAACACAAGTCATATGGATCTAGAAACTATGCCGTAGGTAAACCATTCCACAGTTGTAAGGCGCATGAAAGGAAGTTCCGACCAGATTACTTAAGCGTCAGCCTCTGTCACGGTGCAAATTCCATATTCTTTATAATTAGCAAGTCCATGGTAGTGGATCACAAGTTTTAGATCTTAAAATCAATAAATACTCTATAAAAGTGCTAGATTTTCATCATTTTATTATAAACATTTATATAATCTACAACAATTTCCTTTTTTTATTTTTATTCGAATAGAATTTCCTAAGTACTTTTCGAATAGTCGAACGAACATAAAGGCTGGTTTCCACCATAGGTGGAGCGGATACGTTAAGAACTTCGATAAACTCGCATGAGTAAACTGCTTACTTGTATTTCCACCAATAAATAGTCGGGCGGAAAGGACCGAGGGAGTAGAAAGAGTTGAAACGAACCTACGTAATAAAAAAACTTATTTTCATTTTTTTAAGGATAATAAGGATAAGTAGATTCCTATAATTCCTAGAAACCGAGGTTTTCCTCTTAACAAGTTCTTTTACCATAATTTACTTTTTAATTCCTCGCCCTTTATTTAGGTGTCGGGGACTTTGGACCTTTGTGAGAGCCTCCGTAGTAATTCTGTGGACGTTTAATTGAAATAACTTTTCCATTTTACCATGGAAAATTTTTCAATCGAATCTTTTTAACCGATATCGATTAAAAATCGATGTTAGGACATGTAGCGATTTATCAGTTTTTTTTTCATATTTTCGTTTTTTATTTGGGAGATTGATTTTATCAATGTCTTGAAAATTTGGGCCGGTCGTGGCGCAGCGGCACGAGGTGTGACTGCAAAACCGACTGGTTGTGGGTTCGATCCCCACTCGAGGAGATGAAATATTTACTTAAATTTATATTTCCATTTCTTCGCTCTGGTATCGAGGTTAAGCGCGGCGTTGAGTTCTGCCACTCAACACGCAATGCCTCCAGAATTCGGCAGAAAGTGGAGAATGGAGTGTCTTAACACTAGGTTCCCTCTGCCTACCCTGCTGTGTGCGGGATACAGCGTGAAGCTAATTTAATTTTGAAAATTTGGGGGTGAGTATGGAACTGGTATGTATTAGGTAATAATATTAGGTGTCCTCTGTCTACTATATGTGGGATGGTATCTAAAATCAATATATTCTTTATTCAATTGGGCGATTACAAGTCCTTTTGAATCGTCAAGTTACTTAGTCAGTTCTATAGGAAGCTACCACTTTACACCAATTCGGAAGGCAGTTCTGCGTAAAGTCATAAAAAATTATAACTTGAAAGGTTTTATTTTAAAATATTGCAGAACAGTGTGTACTTATACGGTATAGAAATAACGCCCTCTTTGTCTGATTGAAAATAAAATAAATGTTCTATGACTATAGTTTGACTCGATTAAAAATAATCGTAGACTTGTATCATAATATATACTTAATACTTTCATTTCTTCGCTCTAGTGCCGAGGCAAAGCGCGGCGTTGAGTTCCGCCACTAAACACGCATTGCTTCAAGGATTTGGCAGAAAGTGGAGAACGGTAGTTTCGTAATGGGAACGGAGGGATAACACTAGGTACCAGGTTCCCATTATCTGTCTTGCTACATTTCGGATAGAGCGTAAAGCTAAAAAAACTGAAAATAGTTCTGGTGTCTTTTTTAGCTTTACACGGTATCAATTCCCCGAGTAGAGTGGGTATATTGAACCCACAACCATCGCGCTACAGTCATTTTTCTTTAGCTCTGAGACAAGGCGGTTCCTTTAGCATCTCACTGTAGTACCTAAGCTCGACCCACACTCAAAGAAAATATATTAGTTCTACTTCCTAAGATCTTTGATTTTCGCGATTATTTCACCTTTTTTTCCCGACTGCTAAGGAAGGGTTATGTTTTTCGCGCGTATCTTGTATGTATGTAATATTCTTTATTACCTCGTATCTCCACAACCTCTGAACGGATTTACACAATTGAGGTATCGTTATTTGTATTAGCAGCCCAAGTGTTCTTAGATAGGTGACGTTAAAAAAAAACAATCATGGCAGCTGTGGGATCCTATTGGACTTAGTGAAAAAAAATTTTCGTTTCAAATACCACAATATGGGTATCAAATTCAAGAGATTAATACGAGGATTTCAAAGAGGTATATTATGATTATCATTACTTTAATAAATCCTAACAAAAAAGTGAAAAATAAAAAAATATTTGTAAAAACAAAAACCCCGACTGCATAAAACTAAAAAGAAAATAAACAAGCTCAATTGTTTATTAGGATTGACAGTCGGGACCTATAGGAAGTGATTCTTTAATCAATAAAATCTTTACCAGGAACCCCGCATAATTGAAAGTGGTCCCATATTAAAAAATGACTAGTATTAGTATAGAATATTCTCTGAAAGTTTCACAGGCGCAGCTTAATGACAACATGTTAAAAAAAGTATTCTTATCCTGAAACACTAAAAAAATGTTATTCTTATTACTAGAATTGACTTACATTTACATAAGTGTTTGCATTTTTTACGAGTCCAATCCTTATTGAATACAAACATTTTGATATTGTAAAGCTATCCTAGCACAGGCGATGGCTAATGCACTTAGTATTATTTTTCAAATGCTGTGAAAAGAATATATACTAAGTAATTTTTCTGTACCTTCTATTTTTAGAACTAAAAATCCATGTAAAGAATTTCATCCATTAAAGCTTTTCCGTTCCAGTGCCCCATGCTTGTACAATCAAATATTACAAAGCACATAGCTTACACTTCAGTACAGAAATAGAGATAACTTGGACGATCAATACTTTATTTCTGGCTTTTTCGTGCACTCATAAAAGCGTATATTCCTAGTGTTTTTTAAACTATTCATTTATTTTATGCTTTTTAGTCTTTGATACTGAAATGTTTTTAACATTTATAGATTTATTTCAAGTAAGCGAATGCGCCCGTATTCTCCATCTTCGCCAGACCGTCTGTATTACCTGTCAGCTTAAAACAATCTAACTGTTCAATCTGGAGACCACTAAGTGATTTTACTCTACGAAAGTTTTAGTTCGAAAGTAACATATTATTTTATTATCATCAGAACTACATACAGCTGCCAATTTTCATGACGCTACGATCCTTGGAAGATGCTTAAGTTAGTTACCTTAGATACGAATCGAATGAGCCCAAACTCGATATGTTTACTAGTAGGCAGTCTAAGGTTCTGCCAGCCATTACATCAGTCATTAGACTAGCTTGATGGTACGATAATATTGTATTGTCGTCTAATCTAAATGTAGTTGTCAAGTTTCATGATTACAAAAATTAGAAATGCGTGTAATTCATATTCTTAGATTCCATTCCATAGTTTCTTACATACAGGTCGACCTAATAAAAGCATGTAAAAACATATATTTACAGGTCAGCTTTATGCTGTATCTCGCACTACACAGCTGGATAGGCCTAGAGGGAACCTAGTGTTAAGACACTCCATCCCCTACTTTCCGCCAAATTCTTGAGGCATTGCGTGTTGAGGTGGAACTCGATGCCGCAATTTACCTGGACACCAGAGCGAAAAAATGGAAATATAAATTTAAATAAATATTTCATTTCGAGTGGGGATGAACCCACAACTGTCACGTTTACAGTCATACTTTGTGCCACTGCGCTACGACTGGCCACTAATATTTATAGGTATGTGGACATTTTGGTTTAAAAAGTCATCGACAAATTTACTATGAATAAAATAAGTTACTGCGGATTTGTCAAGTTAAGCTCAGTGTCACGGTCAAACTAGCTTTGACTGGATATCTAACTTTAGAATATTTTAAGTCTGACACGAAATATGTCGTAAAAGATCAAAAGGATCACGTTTTACCTTTTAAAACTTTGGAATAGGGAATATAGTAATAACATTTTTTTTGTATACACGCAATATTCTGCTTATTTTAGGGTAGGCAGAGAGAACTCAGTGTTCAGACTTATGTCCTGCCTAATTTTCGAAAAATTGAATTTTAAATGGAAGAAATGAAAATAACTCATTCCTTTTGGAATGGCAATCGAACCCACAACCGTCGCTCAACAACGGAGGTGGAGGTGAATCCACGTCTTGTTGGTAGTTACCACTTCTAATCGCAATAGCCAAATAAGCTACCCGTTCTTATTTCGCTGCGGCAAAAACTTCAAGTGCAATTTCTATTGTTGCCAAAATTAATTTTTATTTTTGTGGCGTAGATTTTTTCGGCTTATAGCAAATAACAGGAATTTGTGGGATACAGGGTGAAAAAAAAAATCTCACTTATAACAGCGTGGACAGAACCTAGTGTTAATACTTTCCGTTACCCGATTTGCGTTCTTCAATCTCCATCAAATTTAACTTAAACCATCCTCCCGAGAGGAAATTCGAGAGATTGCGTATTGTTGGTACTCTACCTCACTTTTGATGAAGATGAAAGAAGAAAGGAATCGAATCTTCAATTAGCTACATATCTAAACCTATCTCCTAATATATGTTTTGAACAATTCGATTACGTTTCTACGTTTTAACATATGTATGTATGTACGTGCAATCTCTATAGAATTAGGAATACGTTTTGGGGCTTTTGTGAAACAAATTACTTGTGGTCTTCGAGTGATTAAGATGTAAATGGAGTCCCTTGAGCCGCTTTATTGGTTTTACTTCTTGAATATTAATAACTAAATATAAATACTTCTTAGTTTAAATTTGGAAATTTAAGTAGTTAGTAGAAATATTATTATTATTATTTCTTTCGGTTTCTCGCTTTTATTCCATATATCTGCTATTTATGTTATTTTGCTATCTCGCACGAAATAAAAAAAAACTTTTCCCTCAATGGATAATGAAGCGGAACTAACGTGATTACAGTCTCTTGTTGCACCATTGTGTCATGACTGCCATCTAAATATTTTCCATGATTTGTTTCCGCATCGCTTGGATTCAGCATAATACGGTTATATAGTACCAAGTCTGAATATTCTGTAAAGTTGATACATCATATTTCTACGCTCTGAGAGCTGCTTTAAACCCAACATAAATGTCATAAAATAATTAATTTGATTTTGAATTTCACAGCATTACATTAGGTAGTAGTAGTTTTCAAATTCTTAGACAATATACTAAGTTAGGACACTCCATTTTCCATCATCTGTCCTATTATCAAGACACTGGCTGATCTTAACGCCGCATCTTGTCTTTTTACCAGATCGAGGAAATTAAGTTATATTTTTTAAATAATTATTTAAAGTATTGTTGTGAAGTCAGGCACATCATGTATTGCTTCAACTGGCTATTTATAAGCGTGCAAAATTTTCGTGCAATATTAATTATTTTTATAATGTAATAGCCACTTAGCAAAACTTATTAATAAATGAAGGCTCTAATAAATAAATTTCTGCGAATAAAAATTAAACCTAGAACTTTATAGACACTATTTCACAGCACCACGACGATCTAATATTACAGTATTTATCTATGAGACCTTTAAAATTGAATTATCCTTAGCCGCAACGTTATTTTAAGCGTTAATTTACAGTATGACGATCATTCGCTGAGAAAGGGTTTACATAGTGTATTACTGTTTCGAACACTTATAGCAAATTGTGCATGAAATGATTAATTGGTCTTGTGTAAATTCTATTTTCTCCAATAAACTTGATAGCTTCGAAAGCTACTTTAAGACATGTAATTTAGTAGTTTCTTGAAATTTTAAATATTTATATTACAAAAAAGGTTTATTGGAGCATAAGAACCGGTTAAATATACATTCGTTTCCACAAGATTATAAAATTTTTCCCACGGTAGTCCACGTATAGTGAGCCAACTTACTGTATATTGATAAAATATAAATTGAGGTTATTAATAATAACATATAAGAAATAAAATAGGTAGATAATAATATTTTTAATCATATTTGCTAAAACGTCCGCCCAAAATGTCGATTCAATATAACAAATTTAAGTAGTAGTTGATCCATTTTTAACAGATGAACGATCAACGTATACGAGTGTATCTACATTATCTTATAAATGAATAATATTATTACTATATTTATTTGGTACTGTTGATAGCTCTAATATGTTTATTATATCAACATTTTTTGACCTACCTGTGAAATTACTAAAAACACAGTTGACTCAGTATACTGTAGTAAATTCCCCATAGTATATATCTACGGATTTAGGACCCGTAAATATATACATAATTTAACGTGAACCGTTATTTGTCAGCTTTGATAGCAGGACCAGCTGCGATAGATTTACGTTATACAAATTCAATTCCTTGTTTAGGGATCTCATTGATGACTTTGTGCTAATTAGAAAACATGTAACTGTATACGCGATGGCTGTAGGTTCAATTTACACTAGGGAGAATGTAATAATTAATTTATAACACTTACATCCACAACTTTTATTTTGTAGATATCAGATATAAATCATGGTATATTACGACGCGCTACTCGGTCTACTAGTACCATGACAGGACTTTTGGCAATAATATGACTGTGTAGGTACTATTTTTTCTAACTAATTGTTGGCAATATGAGAACACAAGAGACAATGTGCTAGACCTGGAAAGTCCACAATGATAAGATATATGACATATGTCATGATTGCATATGCAGATTTTCTCCAAAAATATTCCCGAAGTATAACCAAGACAAAAAAACTTTATTTTGCCATAACAGGGCCCATTAATAATATGTAGAATCTCTTACTCAATGCAAGTGATCAGAAGTAAAGTCAAGAGGAGTGAGTCTCTTGTCAAATGCCGCCAAATCATTGAATTGATTGCATACCTCGTGGTTATAGAGATTCTTGACATTCAAAGAAGACTTTCTACTGGAATATTAAATGAGATTAACATTATCATTATTAGTGTCATCATGTACGTGCATGAAGGTTGAAAAAGATAAAATATTAACGAAAACCCCATTCCTCCTGCTAATTCTCTTTTTACTCCTAATTAATTACTCCAACCGGCATTAATACGCCAAATCTCAAACTTTTGAAGTATCTACTTTTGAACGTCTACTCTTCATATTTCTACTTGCGAAAGATTTTACAACATTGTTTGTTAGAACTTTGAAATAACTCATGTTTTAAGTTACACACATATATATACTATGTACAAGTATATGTTACTTTTCACATGCTCGGAATATAATATTATTAATTTATACTTTGCATTAAAAATTTTCTTCTGTAGCGTAAAAGTGAAATGAAATATGATAGAAGTTTGCCTTATATAATACTCTAAAATATAAATATTATAAAAACAAATATTTTACCTAAAGACCTCTCCTGTGATATGTCTTATTTGTAAATTGAGGCCTTTACTATAAGTACGTATTTCGCAGGCTCGAACCCGCACTCAGTGTACAGACTACCGAATTCTGGAGCCAATGCCAATGCGTGTTGAGTGATGGAACTCAACTCAACCCCCCTACCAGTGAAAAAATGAAAATATATTTTTAACTAAATATTTCATTTCTTCGAGTGTTGATCAAAGACATAACCAATTGATTTTACAGTCATACTTTGGGCCCTTACGCCACGACTGTCCTCATCTCATATAATGTATTATTACAGTGTTATAAAATGTATGACTGATAAATCATTCCTGGAACGAAGGTAACCAAACATAAATTTACGTGAAGCAAAAACGTTGGACCCTTTTTTAAAAAAATTGCGCGAAGTATGAAATTTGGTGAACTTATAGTTTATATTTAGGGGAAGTTCAGAACGCTAAAATATTTTTATTGTTTATTATTATAACGATCAACGGGTTCTCTAGTAGGTAATCATAAATATTTGGACACAGCATTTCTCTTTTCCTTGTTTCGATGTTGGGTAATAAAAATAAACAAACTCCCTAAAGACCGGAATGACAGTTACAAATGATGATGCTGTATTATACAACAACTAACGTTATTAGTTTTGCTTGAACTTTATAACGAATTCAATTCCTCTAAGTATAATTCTGCTTAGATCGTAATATATGTATTTTTGTATCAGTGAAGCTACTAGTCAAGGCCTATTTTTGTATCAAATATGTATGAAGCACTTGTGGAGCAGTGGCACAAGGGTGCGACAGTAAGCATGACAGGCTGTGGGTTTGATTTCCACTGGGGGTAGTGAAATATTGAATATTTTCTCTTTGTATCGCCATCATATGATAAAATATTTAAAATAAAAATTTGAAATATATCATTTTCTCAAGTGGTAATCAAACCCACAACCTGCCGTGTTTGTAGTCAGCGTGCCCTTGGCTGCGCCACGACTGACCTCAAAATGTTAATTTGTAACTCTCGTATAAACATTAAAAGAGATAAGTAAAGTGGCTTACCTATCTGTTTTTACTACACACGTATTACTGCCCTACTTCATAGAAGTCATATTTAAAAGATTTTCTGAGTGGAAATTGATACAATCATCTCTTAATATTTAATTGCTCTAACAATAACTATACTACTATTATTTTTTTAACATTTTTATAGTGTTATTCCACACTTCACACAAAGAAAAACATTTATTAAGAAAAGGTATAAATATTTGTACGTAGCGGGATCAAGTTATTTTCAGCGGGAAAAAGTTATCTTGATTTTTTTCTACCTATAAATATTGTAATTGTAAAAATTTTAATATATATTATATTTTACTGTACTTACACAAATACGGCTTAAATTACCAATTTAACACGTGAATGCAAGCGTGTTAACGCGTGCTATGAGATAATTTCACGCTACTCATCTTGTCAGCGAACACGTCGACTTATCCCGTTATAGTGGAGCTTACTTTTCACATGTCCTTGACTTAATTCAAAAATGTCGTAGAATTCCTGACGTATATTTTAAATAAAAATAAATCAGCTTTACGCTGTATCCCGCACACAGCAGGATAGGCAGAGGGAACCTAGTGTTAAGAAACTCCGTTCCCCACTTTCTGCCAAATTCTGGAGGCATTGCGTGTTGAGTGGCAGAACTCAACGCCGCGTTTAACCTCGACACCCGAGCGAAGAAATGGAAATATAAATTTAAGTAAATATTTCATCTCCTCGAGTGGGGATCGAACCCACAACCAGTCGGTTGTCAATCATACCTCGTGCCGCTGCGCCACGACTGGCCTCAAATATATTTTATAGAATTTTTAAAATATACAATTTTTAAAATAAATTACAATCTATATATATAATCTATATGTAAAAGGACATGTACCTGACTGACTGAGGTAAGACGCACGCACAGCCGTAACCGCTGTGCGTAGAAACGTGTAATTTGGACAGATATTTAGTTTTGTAATCTGGACATTCACTAAGAAGGGACTTTGGAAAATGTTAACCCTAAAGGGATGAAATAGGGGTTGAAAGTTTGTATGGATTTTTTTAAAATCGGCACCGATTTTTATAAAATTGGAAATTTAGACTCTTAAAAATATTTCATTGAACACGTGTTTCATGTTTTTTTAGAATTCACCTTCTAAGGGTGCAAAAGGGTGCGAAAAGATTGAAAGTTTGTATGGAAAAATCTTTAAATCGCCACCGATTTTTATAAACATTTAAATTCAGATTGTTAAAAATATTTAGGTTGAATTTGGTTCGATTCCCACTGGAATAAATGTGTATTAAATATTTTCATGTCCTCGCTTTTGCAACGAGGCAAAGTACGGCGTTGAGTGCTGCCACTCAACACGTAATGCCTCCAGAAATCGGCGGAAAACGAGAGACTGAAGTGTCTTTAATGGGAACGGAGTGTCTTAACACTTTTCAGGTTTCCTCTACCTACCCTGCTATATGCGGGATATAGCGTGAAGCTAAAATGAAATGTTTAAGTTCATTTTGCATAATCTGTTATGCGGGCAAAATGTGAAGCTGGTTTTTTTCAATAAAACCAATTTTAACCGCAATATGCAATCAGCAATACATTTCGAATGAAAAATATGTTCATTATCCTTTATCGTTATCGTATCAGAAAGTAAATTTCGTATGATTAATGAACTTGTAAATAAAACATTTTTTAACCCAAATGATAAGTTTTGTATCAAAAAAATATCTATATAAATATACTCTATTTATAATATATTTCACTATGTTATAACAAACTTTTATTTCTTAACCGATTGCAAATAAAGGAGGTTATCATGTAGGTCCGACGTAATATTATATGTATGTATGTGATATTGTTGCAATTGATGTGTTGATTAGTTTGACGAAAAATTACTCAAACTAAAAATCATATCAAATGATTCGTTAATCAAGTGATGTATATTCCAACAAAATAATTTAAATGTAATTAAAATTGATTTATCAATTAATGAGATATATCTACCCAATCTCATAAGAACCTATATGTTTTGCTTATCAGTTAACACGTATTTTAGGTAGGTTTAAATTTTAAAAAATAAATTCGGCTTTGGTTTAACTCATTTTAAAGGCCCGAGGTAAATTTGCAGCTACAGTAGATTACATTAAAATAAGTAACGTGATCACGTGATGCTATATAACTTTCCTCGATAAACAGAATACCTGAATATAAATACAACACAAACATATTTTTTTAATTTGAATGAAATTTTGTCCCTACGATTAGCGCGTTCAACATGACTAACTCAACACCGCGCTTTGCCTCGACACCAGAGCGAAGAAATGGAAATATAAATTTAAGTAAATATTTCATCTCCTCGAGTGGGGATCGAACCCACAACCAGTCGATTTTACAGTCACACTTTGTGCCACTGCGCCACGACTGGCCTCAATCTATACTTATACTTATAATCATCTATATCTATACTTATAATAAAACTGTAACGGCTCGGAGTCGGTACATGGAAGATATATGGAAAAAATAATATTGGGGGCCTTTATACTTTATACTAGAATCCAAAATGATGATTTTAAAATTTTTTGGCTGTTTGTCCGTTTGCCGCTGCGTTTTTTCACTCAAGTTTTAGAAACGGTTTAACTGATTTAAGTACAGTTTTTACTTTTGGTTTCTGGAAAGCTGCACTTAATATTTAGTGTTTGATTTATTCTATCGATCGGTTCACTATTGAAAAAATTGTCATTATAAAGAGTTAAGTCAGGTTCACGCTGTATCCCGCACACAGCAGGGTAGGCAGAGGGAACCTAATATTGAGACACTCCGTTCCCCACTTTTCATGGGTGCGTATTGCGCGTTGCGTGTTGAGTAGCGAAACTCAACGCCGCGCTTTGCCTCAACACCAGAGCGAAGAAATGGTAATATAAATTCTTCAGGAATCTAACCCATAACCAGTCGGTTTTACAGTTACACTTTGTGCCGCTGCGCCACGACTGATCTCTAATATCGCTGATTTTCGTATTAGTACAATTTTTTAAAGTAAATTAAAAGAAAAAAAAGAGATCCCCTAATATCCAAGTGTCTATTGAGTTCATTCGTAAAGAATTGTTAAACTTGTTAAAGTCAAGTGAAATTCTTAAGTTCACGAAATTCAGCCGAAGTATTTGACGGGAAAAAATTCTTTTAATTTACCAAAGTCTAAAACCAATTACGATGCCAGTGACACCATGAGGATGATCCTTTATGAAATTCACTGTTTATTTTGTTATCATCTACCTTGAACATGATTTTTTGTTGTAGTTGATAATGAAAAAATGAGAAGTTCTCGAGAAATTAGTGATTGTTGTAACTAATTAGTAAAAATCGACAAGAAAATAAGTAAAGAAGGAAGCAAAATTGACTTTTGAATTGACAATTGATTTATTAACATACCGGGGCACAAGTAAGCGCGACAGGTGGTAGGTTCGATGCCCACTTGAGACGCAATGCCTCCAGATGTTGGCGGAATGTGGGGAGCGGAAGGATATAGAAACGATGTGTCTTAACATTAGGTTATCAGATTCCTTTCGTCTTTCCTGCTATTTACGAAATACAGCATAAAGTTACATAAATTGAATTGAAATAAAATACAGACACTGTATTTTATTTCAAAATAACCGTGGGTTTTCAAGTGCATTTTGTTATTTACACGATACTAAAACAGTAATAAATAATTTTATAATGGCTGTGTCTCTGTTTTCCTCTTAATTCGGGCTATTCCAGAAAAGCTAAGACGATTTTTATGGGACTTTCACTGACCTATAGAGAGAGTGATGGAGCAACAAATAGACTACTCTTTTTTCGGAATTTCTCAATAAGAGAGGAAGAATAGAAATTAACGCGTGTAACTACATAGACATGAAATAAGTAAATATTTCTCTATTAAATGTGTCATTTTTTACGAGCAGAATCAACTTAAATACCTACCTACCTCAAAAGTCAAATGTCAATATCAGCCGAGTGCGGATCAGGCCCATTAAGGACTACGTTGAACTCGCAAGAGTACACTAAATACTTGTAGTTCAAGTTCCAAGAAACAGTCGAGCAGAAATAGTTGAATAGAATTCACTCAGTTCTGGGGAAGTAATTACAACAATCAAAACTCTTCGTTGGTGGAAATTGAAATCTATTTTTTTAAAAGGAGTTCCTTCCGCCTAAGCATTATCCGCTTATTTCTCTTTTGCGGCGCGGAATCCCGGCTTTAGCGTCCGAGGTAACTCTGACCGTAGGTACGGTTATTTTATCAAAACAATTAACGTCATGTAATATAGCCTTTAGCCTTCTTCGACAAATGGCCTATTATTTTTTGTATTGACAAAATAATTTTTAATAAAAAAAACGAGTTGAAACAACGAACTAAAAAGTAAAAAATAATTTTACATAAAGCAAAACGTACTTTGATTTTGTTAAGCAAAAATAATTAAAAAACATTATATAATTTTGGAGTCGGTGCTAAGTAAAACAAACAGGCTTAGTAATTCGATATTGTAGTAAAGTTTATGTAGCATTTGACATTTTTTACTTTTTAGTTCTTGTTTGAAGCCGTTTTTGTTTTGTTAAAAATTAATTTATTTTTCGATTTTAAGTGATAGGTAGAACTTAAAATGATGCTTCTCAAATTGGTGGTTGTTCCATGTAAAACTTCAAAGCTAATTAGGTATTACTGCGTATTAATACATTTTGGAATATTGACAAGAGTATACATAAAAAGAGTTCGGGCGAATTGGGAACTTCTCCCTTTTTTGAAGTCGGTTGAAAATGAGAACATTTGAAATTGGTTGAAAAGAAATACAACGATGAGAAATCTCACTTCTGATAACCAATTTTAACAATGTTTTTCCTTGTAACTATTATAGTATAATTATATTTCTTACCAAAAGAAAAAATAACTTGTCCAATTTTAACCGGATCC
The DNA here is from genome assembly GCA_013421005.1 of Heliconius erato x Heliconius himera. NCBI lineage: Eukaryota > Metazoa > Arthropoda > Insecta > Lepidoptera > Nymphalidae > Heliconius > Heliconius erato x Heliconius himera. The sequence continues at coordinate 10,253 of JAATLQ010028199.1, read as the reverse complement.
CATAATCAGAGCCTAACCAAACTTTCACCAAACTATCTTTGAAGTGGATATTTTCAAATAAAAAAAGAATTATCGGAATCGATTGGAGTGATATTTCAAATACAAATTTAACACTTACGTGAGTTTCTCACAGATGCCATTATCAACCGGATGCTCTAAGTAGAACCTAACTAAACTTTCATCAATCTATCCTTGAAATGTATCCTTTCAAATAAAAAAAGAATCACCGGAATCGGTTGGCGTGACATTGAGTTATTCGTGTATGTGTCGCGCATGCACCTAAAGCAAATTTAAGACTTATGTAATTTTCTCATAGATTCCATTGTCAAAAGGAAAGGAAAGCACTAGCTTTCAAATGAAAAAAAAAACATCAAAATCAGTTCACTAAGTCAAAAGTTCTAAGGTAACAAACATAAAAAGATACAGGCGAATTGATATCCTCCTTTTCTTACAGAAGTCGGTTATAATAATATTTCAATATCTACCAGTAGTTCTTTTCAATGAAACATAGTCTTCAACTCTAAAATATTAGTGTATATTTATATAAAATTCAATAAATACTAAACGAATTAATGTTTCTAATATCGTAAACTGACACTCGAATACTCTAGCGAGCCTTTTAAAATAAATATAATTTGTAATTAAGAGAATTGGGGTCTTGATGGATTGCCCTTTCGTTGCAATTCTATGTTTTGAAATAGCGCTTTCTCACCTCCTCCAAAATTTTTTTAATATCATCGTCTGGTCCTTATATACACCTTTTGTTACCATAAAATGTTGTGTTCTATAGCAGGGTACTTTAATATGGGATAGTTTAATATAAGATGGTTTAATATACATTAGAAGAAAAGTTTATATTCGAATTGCTTTATGCGGAAATTTTTGTGTTTGTTAGTTTGGGATGACAACAGTTTTTTGCTATGAATTGTACATGTACACGCTTTTTCCCGCAGAAGATAATTTTAGTAAGTTACAATTCATGGGATAGTTTTCAAAATCGCCCTCAAAATCTAAACTTAACTAAAAATTCTAAAAATATATATAATAATAGGTTATACATATGCACGTGCATTTTAAATTTCATAAAGTTATGTTTAATAGATACCGAGAAAATTATATAACGTCGCCGTTGTGGTGCAGATGCAAAAATTAGACACAACGTTGAGAATTAGTTGGTTGCTATATACGGAGTATGCAACAATATTTCACTTCTATTTTATCGTCTAGTCTAAACAAATTGTAAACTATTGAAAGATGTGATGTAATCTAGAAAAAAAAACTTATTTTAGCGGATTTTCCTGCGAAGATGTGAAAAAGATAAATTATTTGTATTGCTCATGCTGGCGAATCCGAGAGCGGAACATGACTATAAAGTTATTGAAATTGAATTAAATATTTCCTTATTTTAAATCTATGTAATTTTTGACCCTCCATTATAAAAATCACGTTTTCATCCCGAAGTCCTTGGAGATACTCAAATCTTATACTTTGATGTTTAAAATCAAAGAAATCCCACTAAAGTGTTTTGTTTATCCTCTCAAAATTCATTTATTGTTTTGAAACACTTGACAATGTAATATTTTAAGTTACTTTTCTCAGATTTTGACGTTGTATTGTAAAAATGATTACTTTATATTAATTCTTATTTGGCTTTAGGCTTTATCGTGTATAGCAGAATAGACAAGGGAACTTAGTGCTAAGACACTCCGTTTCTCACGTAATGCTCAAATTTTTAGGAAGTTGTGTTTGGAGCGGCAAAATTCCACTTCGCGCTTTGCCTTGTTATAGAACTAGAGAAGACTACCTCTACGCCACCACGACCTCATCGTATTAAGCAATAAAATTGTATCGTCTATATTGAAAAGAGCAACTCTCTTTTCAACAGAACTGGTTTCCGAGTAGGTGATAGCGACATGTTCATGCGACGAATCAAAAATGTTTGTAAAAGTCTATTTGAATGAAGAATATTTTGAATTTAAATTTACAAAAACCTTCCGAGCAAACACGACGGCGACATAATTTGCCTAATTAGTCTAGTTTTATGTTCACATTTGGTTCACTTTATTATATTTATATTGTTTTGTTCGCGTGTAAATTCAGCAAGAACTCGTACATGACTTGTCTTGTCTTGTTGCAAATGTAAATGGTGTCATAAAAAGAACTTCAATGGTGTCTTAATGAAAAGAATTGGTTGGTGAACTGAAATGAAAACGAGGCCTTTGGAGGAGGAGGAGAAGGCTTAGCGAATTTAACTACTAGCATGAGGGTTATGGGTTCAATCCCCACTCGAGGGAATTATTTATTTTCCTTTTGTTAACGGTAATCCTACCTTACGTAAACTTTATCTTACGATACGTAACGGTACTTACGTACTCTTACGTACGGTAACCTTTATCTTACGACGTACATTCCTCGAATTCGAAGGTGAAGAACGGAGTGTCTTAACATAAGATTTTCTTTGCTAACTTGCTATTTAAGTTTAAAGTTCCCCATAACACAGTTCCGGCCTACAATTCGCAAAACCGTATTATGCTCTACTTCGCCAGTCTGCCAGTTTTGATTATGTCGCGTAGAAAATGAATGTTCTGAAATTTAAACATAGGTATAGTTTCATATTATTTTAAGTATAAGTGCAAATATTACAATACTGTACTGTACCTAAGTGATAAATTACAATATAGCAAATTATTTTTATTCCATCTATAAATAAATACAAGTACTAAAATTATGCGACCCGTAAATAGTAGGCCAAGTTATAAAAAGGTAGGCAAAAGACAATAAAAACCTTATAAAGGTTATTTCTTGTCACAACATAAAACTTGGTACGGATAAAAATATAAGCCCTAGAATAAATTATAAGTGTTTGAAAGAATAAGTTTATGATTTTCAGTAATATTTCCACAAAATACTCGTAGTTTCGTTTTCAGCATATATTTAAAAGATTCATATTTCTTTTGTTGCAAATCTTTTTTGTTTATGAACTATTAAGCATTTTATTGTGATAAACTTTCTCAGTTTGGGATACTTATCAATTCAATTTCTTTATACTTTGAAACTTTTAGGTAGCTATAAAAATATTGAAATACTACAATATTTTATGTTTACGTTTAAATATTAAACGTAGCTTGAAACGAATGCGTGCGCCTTTTTCTTCTTTATTATTATAGAGCATGGCAAGCAGATACAACTCAAGACATTCTATATCTGCGTGTTGAGTGGCAAAAATTTAACATATTTTTGACTTGGAAGAGAAGAAGAAGAATAATCAAAATAATTTAATGAATAATCGTACAACTCACAACCTCGTGTCTTACAGTTTACCGAAACTGGATGCTTAACCGTCGTAAATCGGAAAAACCCCTTGCAATAATTATGGATTAATAGATATGAGAAGAATGATTAAGAGAAAACTAAAAAATAAATAATTATTAAAATAACTTTTTTACAAACAAGCTTTTATTCAAAAGTAAGTTATACTAAAACCAAAATAATAATTTTGAATAATGATACATTGATGAAACCTTCCTTTTATTCACATATTTTGCCGGTAAGTCAAAAAATGTTATCGCATATTGTGACAGTGAGTCATTGAGTCATGAGTGATAGGCACATGTACCTATTGTATTTAGTAATTGATTCCACTATTATAATAAAATCTATTTAATCTATAATTAAATAGCTCTAACTTTTATCAGATTGGAAACAATAAAATTTCCTAAATTTTGATATTAACTTTTTAACTTTTTTTTTAAGACAATCTGTAAGTACTACATACTTTAGAAATAAAATTTAAAAGGCTTATTTTACCTACCACTAATTCCTTTAAGATAATGGAATTTGGCAAAATCATAGATCAGGTGGCATACAATAATATGCCCTCATCGATCCGATCTGATGATCGAGCCTGAAAGTTGGAAGCCAAAATCCTGACACGATGGGCAGCTACTGAGTTTGATTGTGTTTCATAATATGTCTTGATATTTTGTTTCTTTTCTACTGGTGATGAGGACCTGACAGAGAGGACACTAAGGTTTATCGCTGTATCCCACACTAGCAGCCGTTCCCCACTTTCTGCATAATTTTCGGGACTTTGCATGTTAATGAATTATTTTTTTAATTTAATGATTTAATTTTTTAATTTAATTTAATTTTAATTTGCATGTTAAGGTGAGGGAACTCAATCCCATAATCAAAATAAGATTTTTTTTACGTTTTCAATGTAATCGTTTTAAGAACTTCAATTCTACAACACCTCGTCTCCAATGCTTCATTGATTCCACGATTTACTTAAAGCAATATAAATATTCACGGTAATATTTTTGTCCATCAAATACTCGACCATTAAGCCGGCGTTGAATTAACATCCTAACGAATTTCTTTGTGAAGTGACAGATTGCTAACAACGTCAAGCCGCGTTTTCATTATAGGAGAATGTTTTATAAAAATATTTTTGCATCTTCTATAGAAACTATTATACAATTTATAGTAGAATAAACGAGGCAGCGTCTGTTTGCACGTGTAACTATGTGTTGTCGGAGGGGACAAATATTCAAAATATTATTTTCCTTGCTCTGGTAGATAAAGCGCCGCGTTAAGTTCCGCCTCTCAATACGCTATGTCTCGAAAATTGAGCGGTGCATGGAGTACAGAGTGTCTTAACACTAGGTTTTCTCTTTCCACGTGGTAAGCGTGAAGCATAAAATCTAAATTTCAAACAAAAAGACAATGTAGCTTATTTGGTGCAGTTTTTAACTGTTCCCTTGTATAAATGAGACATTTATAGCTTCAAATTATATATTCAAAGAAATATTTATATTTCTGTTGAGATACACGATACTCCCCCTGAACGAAGCATCGGTTCGTTTCCTACGGTAAGTGGAGAAGTGGAGACTGTCACGTCATTTCCGGAACTACGGGAATAGTTACAAATTTTCGCGAAAACGATTAACCCCTATCAAAATGATTTTTTAAATTTATATGTGGTATATTCTAACTTAAGGAACAATCAAAGTTTCATCAAAATCTATCTCTGTTCAGTTATTTTTGAAGCATCTCTGGAGGAAACATATAATATATATACCTTCTATCGCCTCAATCACTAATAGGTATTTGGAGTAGACTTTTAAAAAAAAAACTTTTACACAAACGAATCAGTATTAAATTATTAACTAACATCAATATTAACTAATATAAATAATATCGATATAGTGTATAATGTGACTAAAATGGTGATAAAGTTATTTGTTCGTAATGTCCAATTTATCAGCGGGCTATAATATGGTACGGAGGAAATTGAAATGAAATTGGGTATTCGACGGAAATTATTCTTTAATGTCTAGAGGAATCATGTTTTTATCTTTACGTATTTTCGTAGGAGTAAGTAGATAGGGAGTATCTAATAATAAGTCACTCCACTCTCTGTTTTCTTGTATTTTCTTTATTAAGTGTGGGATAACATTTTAAAAATGTTAAAAATTAAACAGTACGTTTGAGAAGATTAACTTTCATTTACTAAGATATTTTAAAATAATATTATCACACTTAATAATTCAAAGTAAATTATCTATACCCAAATATTCCAATTCTTTAGTAATTTCTTGTAGCGAAGTTCTTTAAAAAAATGTATATTCAGTTATTTTAAGTAATTGGCAAATGGAACATTTACAGATTACCTTATTTAATTAACAAAATTGCTTGGAAGGGTTTTTTGTAAATAGAATTAGTTATAGCTTTTATCAACGTCTTAATTACTCTAGAAGTCTAATCAGTAATAACGCTGTTATCTATATCTGACGAAAGATGATAGTGGTTTCTATTTTTTTTCATCTTCACGCTGTATTCCGCCTATAGCAGGACAGGCAGAGGGAACCTAGTGTTAAGACTCCTTTCCCCACTTTCTACTGGATGGATTAAATGGCGGAACTCAACGCCACACTTTGGCTTATTATCAGAGCGAAGAAATTAAAATATTAAATATTTCATTTCCTCTAGTGGTAATCAAACCCACAACCTGTTGCATTTACAGTAGCACGCTTCTGTTCTTGCATCTTGACTGGCCTCCTCACGTTAATCGATTCGATATAACCCAATATATGTATGACATCGGTGGTTAGAGCTACTATGTCAAGTACTGAGAACGTGTCAGGTTAAAAAAATGCAACGTTGTTGTATGGCCAGCATGCCTCTAAATCCACGAAAAGTAGAAAAATGGAAAAAAATGACAAGGTCTTTATATGTCTAGGTTTCTTTTGTAATAAAACATAATACTAAACGGAGTTTCTACTAATAAACAGTATAACTTAAGAGTAACCGTTCTAATACATACATATTTAGAGGTTTATGCAAGCATAAATAATGTCGTAAATGAAATTTCTTCGGCGTCTAAATTTTGAATTCGCTCTAGTAACAAAAAAGAAACTCGGCGTTGAGTTCCACTATACAACACTCAACGTCTCAAAAATTAAGCAGAAGGTCCGAAGATGAATGGAACCGAGTGATAAGATACTCCTTTACACACTCTCCACAAAAATTTTGAAGTGAATGGCATAACTTAAGATCACGCTTTCTCTTGTTACCAAAACGAGTAAAAGAAAATGGTCTTATTAAATAATTTGCTTCATTTCATACTATATCACACATTTTCTTTCCTATATCACGTACAAACGTATAATCATAGGCCGTCACTCGTTTGTACATTTCATACAGACCGCATAACTTTGACTTTGTCACGGAAACCTTTGAAACGACACTTGAATTTACAAAACGTGTTCTCTTCATATAAAGGCTTTACAAAGTATCCTGAATGGAGGCAGAGGGAACCTAGTGTTAAGATACTTCCTTCTCATTATGAAGCTTAAAAGTTGTTTAAAATTACTAATTAATTAAAAATATATATTTTAGCGTAAAAAACACATTAGAGTTATTATTTTATATATATTAAGAGAAGGATTACGTCGTTATCTTATGTATATAAGAACCCGCGAATAACGTGACATATCAGTGAAGTTCGGATTAGCTTCACGCTTAAAATTAAGCTTTACAGAAAACATAAATTTATAGTATTATAGTAATGTAGACAGAGGAAACATATATATATATATATATATATATATATATATATATATATATATATATATATATAGGAAATTGTTTGTGAAAATATGTAACTAATTTAAATAAAAAAAAATAAGTAAACATAAACAGTAAAATATTAATAAAAAAAAACTAAACAAAACCAGCTACATTATTAATAATTTTATCTCTTTCTGTCTTTCTATTTCCCCGAGCTAATATCCAGAATAACTGAACTAATTTTTATTGGACTTTCAGTGATCGATTTTACTGATTTATCCGGGAAAACTCTTTTTACTCGTTTTCCTTGTGCGCGTACGTAGACACTATATGAAATAACTAAAGTCCTTTCTACATTAAATATGATAAGTTTTGCGAGCAATATCAAATAAAATCCCAGAAAACTAAAACCACAATTTATTAAGTGTATAACGACGGTATAGATAACCATCCAACCAAGATGAAATAACCAACAATTCTCTCCTTAATACTTAAATAATATTACACCGATGCCGCGCAGGGCCCCAACTTACAACACACCAAGAAATTTATGAAAATCTAACTAATCTGCTCCTCGAATAAGCGAAGAACCAAAGAAAAGTATAAATTAATTATAAACAGCAAATAATTACATAAAAATTAACAGTAGTTCGAAAATATATGAAAATTTACAAAACCGTCAAAGTCATCTGCCCGTTCGCGTCGGTCACACTATGCCGGTCGTATGCTAGGTTATTTCGAATCAGTGACATCTTAATTATTTATTAGAATGTTATACAGTGAACTATAATTTCAATCTAGATGAAATGCTAAAAGTGACTATTATATTCATTTTCATAAGGATCAATATCAAATTATAGAAAATACATACAACAAAAACCCGATAAATATAAAGTAAATTAATTAAAATGGTTACTTGTTGTTACTGTGTTATTTTGCTCAAGCTTCAGAGATAAACATGGTATGTGTATCGCGGACTTTTTTAAACATTATTTAAAGGACAATATTTTTGTAAAACATTATTTTTAGGAAAGTCATAAGGAAGTCGAGAAGTATGCGTTAAGCAAGTTCATTTTGGGTGACGTTTGCTTATAACAACAAATAAATTTTGCAAACCGTTGCTTAGCAACGGTCGGTTGCTATTAACATGGCGGAATAAATTGCCTGTCAAATTGAAAAATATTTTAATATATTAGTATATATCGACAATATTACAAATATGAGAAAAGAAAGTAACCTATGTTCATCCGAAGACCCTCAAGTATCTGTGTATGAGTATTTTATTACAATTGAATTAGCGGTTTGGCCCTGATTGCGGCACAGACAGACAGACAGACAGACAGACAGACAGAGTTACTTTCGAATTTATAATATAGGTATGGAAGGTATGGATATACTCCCCCTTGGCCTCATTTTTTATGGAATATAAAACTATCCAGTGCACAGTTAATTTAAAAATGAGGACGATGACATCATCTTTAATTGAGTTTATGTAAATAAGAAAGAAGAAAATAAATACTACCTACGAAAAAAAAAGTATTCTTAAACTACTTACGTTTCCTCGCTCTTGTAACTTAACAAAAGTAAGTTGCGGTGTTAAGTTTCGCCACTTAACCCGCAATATCTATAAGTGGGGAACGGAGCGTCTTAACAATAAGATCACTGTACCTATCCTGCAATTTGTGGGATAAACCGTGAAGCTCAAATAAAACATTCTTACAATTATCTTCAAGCACAATATGTTAAAATAATGCTTGAAACGGCTAAAAAACGAGAAAAAGCTTCTAGGACCGATATTTTGATGAGGGTTGAAATTATTAAATAGTTCAAATACTTAACCTTCGTCTTCCCGATTTTCTTTTAAATTTCCATACGCCTTCGTTTTTCCCGACTGCTAAGGAAGGGTTATGTTTTTCGCGCGTATCTTGTATGTATGTAATATTCTTTATTACCTCGTATCTCCAGAACCGCTGAACGGGGTTACATATTTGAGGTATCGTTAGATTCGTATTAGGAGCCCAAGTATTCTTAGATAGGTGACGTTAATAAAAAATAATCATGGCGGCTGTGGGACGCCATTGGACTTAGTGAAAAAAAAAAATATTTCGTTTCGAATACCACAATATGGGTATCAAATTCAAGAGCTCAATTTCAGGATTTCAAAAAGGTATATCATGATTATCATTATTATAATAAATTCTAACAAAAAAATGAAAAATAAAAAAATATTTGTAAAAACAAAAACCCCGACTGCATCAAACTAAAAAGGAAATAAACAAGCCTAATAGTTTATTAGGATTCACAGTCGGGAGCTATAAGTGATTCTTCAATCAATAAATCTTTACCAGGAACCCCGCATAATTTAAAGAGGTCCCGACTGTTAATCCTAATAAACTATTGGGCTTGTTTATTTCCTTTTTAGTTTGATGCAGTCGGGGTTTTTGTTTTTACAAATATTTATTTTTATTCTATTTGCTTAGAATGTTTAAGATATTTTTTAAATAAATTGGTAACTTCACGTTTTACTCGACTTAGCAGTGTAGGCAGGGGGGGACCTTGTGTTTTTTTAAATATTTTATTATTATTTCTCCTTACACTACAGACTCCTTGGTTCGTACCTTTTATTATGTAATATATAATTTTTTATTATCAACAATTTTTAAATGTTGCTGTAAATCTAAACTATTAAATATTTAAGGATGAACTAATAAAATTAAATATTAACAGCACTTAAAACAATCATCTATACTTATAATAAATCTGTAGAAAAGTCGTTTCTGTACATTGAAAATATTTTTAAAATAATTAGCCAGGATGTTAAAGGATAATTAACAGAATCCATTACCAACATTTTTGGAATTTTTGTCTCTTCTTCTTCCTGGCATTAGTCCCGGCTTTTGCCAGGGTCTGCCTTCCTACTTAACCTACTCCACTTTGCACGGTCTTTAGCGTCCTCGGTGGTTAGACCATTGGCTCTCATGTCCTGCTTCACGACATCCAACCAGCGCTTCTTTGGGCGTCCGAGAGGTCTCACTCCAGGGACTGACATAGCAAGGCACTTGCATCCGACATAGTTCTTAGGCCGGCGCGTAACGTGACCAAACCATCTCAGGCGACGCTCTTGGAGCTTATCCGCTACGTCACGGACTCCAAGACTACCTCGAATGAATGTGTTGCGTATG